>JAKSZP010010139.1:0-19319 GCA_022478985.1 Massospora cicadina | reverse complement strand
TCTTTTACCCCCAACGAAATGGTCTTAACAACCAAGAATCTCGCAGTAACTATCCCAGTAGTTTCCACCCCTGTTAGCAGAACCCCTAGGTCCAAAATCTATTCGGTGTGGTTTGATGTTGGGATACTCCTAACCCTGACATTCTGCCACCATTTTGTGGTATCCTATTTCCCAGCTCCATATCAAGTCATATGGTCAGCAATGCCTCCGGCATTCTGTCTTGCTTTCTGGATGCTTACGCACCCTGACTGGCAGGCCAGTCTAAACTTCTTCTGCCATTTCCATGACAGAACCAATGGTTGAAATAAGGATGATTAGAGTATTCAAAAGTATTTTCTGAGTGTCCAAAGTGTAGGGAATGTCCAGTATATCAAAATAGTCTATCTGGATAATGGTAAATGGGCAGTGAGGCACCATGTTGTTTAACAATTTGTACATAGACTTCTTGGTTATAAATCAAAATTGGTTGACCCCTACGGGTGTCTTGAGTGCATATGCAGATTTTTCAATCTTTTTTCTTAAGGCATGGAGCAGCCTTTTGAAGTGTTCAGGGACATCATGTGGACCTGCAGCGTAGAGTTGGGATGCCAGATACTTGAGCAACGAATTTAAGTAATTGGAGTTTCTAATACAATTAGCACATGCAATTTGTACCTTGCAGTGCAGGATAAGGCTGTGTTGGAAGTACTGGACTAGTTATTGAGAAAATCAAGATCCTAGTAATGTGAATTATGTTCAACATATTTGGTGAGCCCCATACCTCCACTATGTCCTGGGAAAACATAGTTTCAAGTCTCTAAAGGGGCTTGCCGTCCTTTACAAAGCCACCCTTCGAAAGATCATATATTAATGCAAAAAAGAAAGATGAGAAAGCTATAGCATGTGCGGAAAACCAAGTGATAGCCATTAGCAGTAAAATGGCAACCACAACTTGGCCTTTCAGGCTTGTGTGCAGGCCTCTGAGGGAAGCGATGAGCTCATTCACTTTGTCCAAGATGTGGTTCTCAATTATGGTGTTGGTGTATCATCCTGACTCAATACATACTCCCAGGTGGCGGACAGGACCCATGGCGGCCTGCAAGCATATGGAAGTTCAAGAAGGAGATGCTGGAAGTTCGCCTAGCAAAGTGAACAAGGGACCTGTTAGCTGATGTATTCAGCTAGAAAAGGGTGGAATATGTCCAGTGGGTTTAGATATTTTCCAAGCAGGATGATCTCTGTTTTTTTCGTTAAGTGCTAAATTTTTTACCAGAGCTTTCTTTAATGTTTAATTCAAGGATGTGAGAATCCTGGTTATAAATATATCAACTGCGATAATCACAGTGAATGCCTGAATCCTGACTGATGCCAGACTATGCACACTCGCACAATTGAGGCGAGAAATTAATTGCAAATGAGTGGGTCAAGGCTGAAAGTATCTAGTGTAAGTGTCACCACCATACCTATCAATTAAACTGAATGATTCGATCTTTTTACTCAAGGAAGGGGAAGAAACCCAATCATTTCCGCTGATAAAATAGTAGATTTGGGACACACCCTTAATAAAAGGTAGGTTTCCTCTGCTCACTCATCTCAATTTTATAATTGGCTGAAAAGTGGGAAAGATCGGTTCTTCCATGAAATTAATTTGGCCAAAGATTACATTAAAAATTGAGAGGATCTGTAATCCAATCCATTTACTTATTAGTGAATCTAAATTAACCCCAATGGGGCCACAAGTATCAAGGTCAATCCAGAATAAAGCCCCAGATGATTCAAAAAACTTGTTAGAAATACTATGAGGGACGAAAGAATGCCAGAACACCAACAGATGAGCAAAAGTTCATCATCATGAACCACAATATGAGCCACCTGCAATGCGCAACCCATGGTATGGTGCAAAAGTCCCAGCGCTCTGGAGAAGATTTGAGCGTCCTGTCATCAAAAATATTCTAAAATTCCCATTCCTCAAAACCCTAACGTTTATAAAACCCAGCACTCTACTAATGGTAGAGTGCTGGGTTATTTTATTGCATCCTTAAAAGATTCTAAATCCGAAAAATACTTTTAAATTTATGAATTTTTAAAAATTTTAGGCTTTCCTTTCCCATAACAATCATTTTAGTTACTTACAATTTGATTTGAACAGCAATTTTTGATAATCACATAGGAAAGATGGGCAATTTTGATAATAAATCCAATACAACCTGGGCAAGTGTCGCATCAAGAGGTGTGCAAAATGGTGCACCTAAGGGCAAGAAACGCCCTGGAGGAGGACCATGAACCCAAGCCGCCAAGAAACCACAAACTCAGATACCGTCTGGGTTTATGGTATTTAATATAACAAAATCAATACATGTATATCCATTGTAACCAACCCCTTTCAAAGGTGGAACATGGGCTTCAACTCTTCCTTGGGGATGATTTCCCAACCCTGTGGGAGAAAACATGCAAGGAACAGCCCTCCCTTTTCCACCACATGGTATATGTCGCCATCAACAACATTGGCTGTGGCTAGATCAATATTGGTTTCAAAACAGCCAAAGAAGTGGAAGCCTCAGCAAAAGTCTGCATCAAAATTACCTTTCCCGAGGGCAAAAAAATAGTGTGCACCGCGCACACCAGATGAAACAAAGCAAAAAGTTTGTTCATCTCCTTTGATTCGCTCCCTACCAACCTTCCTCATAAGGTAATCGAGGAGGAGCTCTGCAAAGGGCTCATAGCCTATGGAAAAATATGCAACTAAAATTACAACAATTTCGCCTGAGGCCAACCCTATGCACAGGCAAAGCTATCGCCGTGATCAACCCATTCCCCAAAGTGGAAGATGACTTATCAAGAATTCCCCACACAGCAGAGTTTCACTTTGCAGATGGGGGACAGTCATCCACATTCTGAGTCACACTGGAATGCGCACCACCTATATGCAACCACTGCAGTTCATTGGGACACAAGGAGCATGCGTGCCCCAAAAAGGAGGTCTTAATGGAAGCAGACTACTGTGAGGAAGCCATGGACGAAAGTAACAGAAAGTTCGCCAGAATGACTGACAGCCACCACCCATTCCGCTGGGGTGAAGATGGACTTTACTCCATTGTTGACCCAGTACACATAAACAACGCAAAGTGGCACAAAAAGCCCACAAGCAGGCAGCAGCTGAGGTGGCAACACACGCGGAATCATCCATCAACCCTGGACAAATTTAAGAGGATATCTTGGATATACACTGAGCCAACCAATCAGAACAATATGTCCAGGTTGAAAATTTTCACAGCAACTCGACTGAGTCACCAAGTGACATCAATCATGCACACTTTGAGGAACAATTCAGCCGCAATATGGGCGAAAATGCGGTGCACAATTCTCCAAATTTGAACCCTAAAATTAAAGAACCCAATCAGCACCCCGCATTGAACCATCATGAGATACGTGTGGGAAAAGATAATGAAAATTCCAAAACTGTAGTTCCCATGAAAAATTGAGTCAGATCAAGGGAACTGACATTGTCACTGAGAGAGTTGGAGTACAGATGCAGAGCATGGCCAAAATGAGCTGCGGTGGGTTAGGGCCAGAGGGCCCTCCCAACTGCTCCTGAGGTGCCACGGGCACCTCAGTGTCAATAGGGACGCTAAACATCGCGGGAGCCAGGGCTCAAACGTCCCAAGCTAATTAGCTGAACTTTTAGTGAAAACCCCTTGTAAACATCTTGGCCATCCAAGAAACCCACTGTCTACAAGGGGAAGAAGGATCCTGGTAAGCCAGGGTCTCACCATCACAATTGGTATGGACGTCTCAATGTGGGGTGATTGTCCAAAATAACAAAAAATTAAAAATTACAAACTCCTCATAATACCTTTACGGCTGCATCCTGGTAGCAACAATCACATGCCAAGAGAAAAAAATCTCAATAGCATACATCTATGCACCATGCACCACATCCAAGAGAAAACGATTTCTTAAAAAACTGTTCCAACACTCACCCTCCCACCAGATACCATCCTGTTGAGTGACTTTTAACTTCTGGGATAACCCTGACACAGACCAATGGCCAAACCCCAGGGGATACCCACTGGGACACATTGAATTCCGCACAATGAAGGCATCTCTTGGCCTACAGGATGCCCTCCCCCCAGATCACCACTCCTTCCCCACATGAGAAGGTCCAACATATGTAAGGGAGCGCTCATATTAATGAGCTGCATCAATCACATCCTTGTTCTACAAACCCAATGATCAAGAATATCCAAATTTACAATAAAAACTGTCAATTTCTCTGACCACCGACTTGTTTCAGTGCAATCATTGCTAACCCAAACCCATGCACAGGTGTCGCCCTGGAGAAAGCTACACCCAGAAAACATAAAATTACCCAATATATCTGACTGGGTTGAACATGAGGCCACAAACCAAGAATTCACAGCCCCATTCACATTGGATCCCCTTGTAACATGAGAAAATTTCAAAAAGGAACTAATCAACAAAACCTGACATCTCACATCACATAAGTACACCGCCAATACAGCCACAATCAGGCGTACCTTGGCGGAACTGGACCACCTTGAGCTTAACACCCTGAGATCTGGTTATAGCCTCAACTGGGGATGCAAATGGGCGGAAATATCTGGCTGACTAAATACCCTCATCATTGAGCACCAACACAGAATCAAAGTATCAAACAAAGGTAAGTTCATAAAGGAAGGCGAAACATGTTCAGCATATTTCTTCTGCCAATTACACTCCCGCGGCAGCCAGCCCATGTGCACACAGGTCCGCAAGACCAACGGCACTGTGGCAACTGACCCTGAGGAGGTCAAGGCGGAAGTACACCGCTATTACACTGAATTATACCGTGATATGCTGACAGACCCACAAAAAATCACAAAATTTGTACAAACTGCCAGAATACAAAGCACACCGCCAAACTACAATATTCTAAATCTAATTACATGGGAGGAGCTTTGGGATACAATCCGAAGTGCACCACGTAGGAAATGCCCAGGACCTGATGGGATACCCTACAAATTTTACAAAAAATATTTTTAGCAAATTGCCCCCCTCCTATTGGCGTCTATGAACCAGTGCTTGCTGGATACACGCCTCCTACCTGGTGGCCATGAATCATATGTCATAACCTTGTATAAAAAGGGCGACAAATTGGACCTGGCCAACTGGCGTCCAATTGCACTCTCTAATACTGACACAAAAATTCTAACAAAAATTTTAGTAGCCAGATTAGGCGCAACTGCCTCTGACGTCCTGTCACCCAACCAGTTTGGGTTTATACCAGAGTGCTCAATCTGGAACAACATACACCCTGTTTAAACATATATCATTCCAAAGTAACTGGAGCCCTGGTCTTCTTAGACCAGGAAAAGGCATATAACCGCGTTAGTTGGTCATACCTAAAGGAATGCCTACACGCTAAAACTCCCACACAAATTCATAAACTGGGCGATGCTCCTTACAGAATCTGCAACTATGGCTGTATGTGGCCCTGGCTCCCTAACTAACAAGATCACACCACACAGAGGGCTCAAACAAGGGGACCCCCTCAGCCCACTGCTGTATAATTTCAGTTTTGATCCACTCTTCCGTGTAACTGACTCACGCCTCATGGGCATAACTGCACAAGGCCAGCCAACAGTCAAGATACTGGCCTTCGTGGATGACTGCGTGGCAGGTATAGCTAACAACAATGATTCCCAACAGCTGGAACGCACCCTAGAGGAATACTCCATGGTGAGCAATGCATCGCTTAACAAAAGAAAAACAGAAATCATTCTCTTAGGCAAGTACACTAACAACTGGGCTACAACACCAGAACCTTATACTCCCATACAAAGGAAAACCCCACTCATCTTACCTTTCACATCACCTCCCACCACCACTCTTGTCCGCCACCTTGGGATATGGCTGAAAACAGGGGGATATGCCAATGAGACAATGAAAAGCAACCTACTACAGAGGGTATCCAACCGCGTAGCCTCCCTCAAGGGAAGATCCCCAGGACTAACGGGGCAAGTAACAGTTGCTAACTCACTCATCCTCCCAATACTATGGTACTCTGCCCATGCGATAGCCTTCTCACCCCACCTTTATAACTTCAATCCGCGCGCTCATCCAGGGCTGGCTGTGGCCTGGCTCTCACCCTCCTATACGGATGGAAACACTCTTTGGCCCACGCTCAAGTGGAGGCATAGGACTAATAGATTTTGAGAGCCACGCCAACCCCATCCTGGGTACCTGGAAAAGGAAGTCATTGCCCCAGACCTCCCACAACAACACTGGTCCAGGGCAGCGAGGACTAACTTCGCACAGGCGCTCAAATTAACCAACCCACATAGCCCACCCAGACTACTATCATACCTTGCTAAACACCATACCACAATGGGCCCGCATGAAACCCCTCTCACTTCAAACGCATCCTCTGAACCATCCGCTGCATGGGATGGACCGTAGAGAACACTGGCACTGTGCAGGGAAGGGGACGACCCAGCCCCCACTTTAAATCGAGAAATCCAAAAAACCACCCCCAGAGAGACATGCTTTCTATGACCCCAACCATTGCTAGAATCGAATACCTAGATGCGTTGTACATCCCCTACGACTTAACCACACAGAAGACAGTGTGGAGAATGATGCACCACCCACTCCTACAGCTAAGGGTAAGAGCCAACGCCTGGCGCTGTCTGAGAAGGACCTATAGGATGGCAGACTGCTCCAATTCCCTCCACATAACCTGCGCAGTATGTGGAGGGGAGGGCTCCCTACATCACCGCCTAGAAACATGCCCCCCAACCAAAGCCATATGGCAGGAAGTCGCGCACCTGCTTAAGATCCAAAACGAGCAAGAATTTTAATATCAAAGAGCCTCCTCGCGCTCCAGATCAAGTCACTACCCCATTTACCCTCCGCTCCCTAATGATACCCATTGCAATGTGGACAATCCACACCATTGCCTTAGATGCATTCAGGGGCACGGTCCCAACCATTCATGGGGTTATCAACAGGTTCCACTTCCACTTACTGGAGCACTTCTAAGCCTGGTTTTATGGATATATGAGGCCAAGGCAACAGTCGCTCATAAAATCGTGGTTCCCACTTTGGTTCCTCCGCACAGACCCCTTCCTTCACACCTGCTCCATAGCAGGGGAAACCCCCTCGGAGTAGTGCACCAACTCCCCCCATACCTGGCAGTCCCGCTGGCAACAGGGGTAACCTGAGTACCCTGGGGTGCCCAATTTTATATATCTTTGTCTTCCACACATACTTGGTTATGCCCGTCCCCTGGTCAGCTTGCCTCAGTTAAATAAAATTTTTAAAGATCCTGGCCGCCATGAAGGAACCACCTCAACCAATGAAGGGCCCGCGCTCATTATTATCAGAGATGTTTGTGGCCATCTCATTGGTGATTACAGCAATTATCCTCCCTCACCAAAGAGAACAGCAGGAATAGTTTCCTAGGAGTGTCGCACACTCCATCTGACCAAGGAAATAAATATTTAGAACATCAACATGAGTGGAATGACCAATCGTTTAATCCAACCTATACAATTATGAATAAAACAAAAATGATAGTCTGGTAGATGCACCCCTGGGAAGAATTTTTTGGGATCAAAACTGATGAGACAATTGTCACTCCCCACTATCAAGTGCATGTCCAGATGAGTTGTGGATTTGGGCCTAATGTACACACTAGATGGATGGAACAGCCTCCCCCACCCAACCCAGCCAGTCAAAAAAAAATGCTTATAGCATGTTCAATATTAGCACCGCTCAGCCTAGCGGCAGGGATGGTAACAATGTTAATCAATCAAAATTTCCTGCACTTATCTCCCAGAAGATCTTATTCTAGAATTATCAGAATGGCGATGACATGCGGACTGTGGTATGCTGTCATGGATATTAAGCCACTCTCAATGGAAGCCAGGTTATTTCCTGGCATGTCAGTTGTCTGGCATTTTACACACAGACAATTAAAACTGATGTTATGTCGTTAGCCCAGGATTCGTTAGACCTGGGCTCTTCAACAGCTAATCAAAGTTTATATGGTCTCATGAGCGCCCTCCTAACATGTTGGCCATTTGTAACGTTAATCAGAGACAAAAAAGTGCTTCTCGTTCAAGATACACTTTTGTATTCACCTTGAGTGCACATGAATGCTATTTAATGTTGATAAGACACACTTCCTGCCCTTTGGTTGAAGTGGCTCGCCAGGTGCTGGAATTTCTGGCAGAACTCAAATTACGAGCCACATTAAATGGAAACATAGAGGCCTCCAAAGACTAGCAATAATGGACGCCTTGGAAGGGGAAGCTAAAATCTGGGACTGCAACCTGTTGTACCAGATCTTGCACCTAGGGGAATCACCTCCCTCACTTTTCACTATTGTTTCATATGTGGTGGCTACTCCAGCGTTAAGGCCACATCTCCTGTTTTATTTGTTCCAACAGCGAGGTTTAGCCATGAGTTTAGATGACCACATTGAGGCCTTCCACCAACTAGTGGATTCCCTCCAAATCCTGGAAGTCATCACCATCATTGCGTTCTGGGCTTCCCTTAACCAGGGAGTGGGTTCCCATATGGCATGGTACAATGAATTTTATACTTTAGGGGGTGTTTACTAGCTGGCCCAGCAGATGAGGCCCGCCCCAGAATCTGAGCTACCAATGAATTCCCACTATTAAGCCACATGTCTGCTACACCAATTTAACCCCATTCAGCCACAAGGATAGAGAGCTTTGTAATGTTTAACAATGATAATAACATAAACAGCAAAACAGATATGTAACAGGGTTTGGAAACTATTGACAGCTGACTCATTATGGCAAAAAAGGACCACTAAGATTTCTTCAGCCATGCGCCAGAAGTACTGGCTCTCGCTCCCTACACCTATCTAATGCCTCAGAATAGAGAGGTTAGGGAGGTGTCAGCCTCATGTCCCATAACCTTAGTACGTTCCCTAAAACTACATATTTGGCAAGCTCAATTTCCAATCATGGGATTTCCCTAAATCAACAAAAGGATGCCCATGGATATCTTGATAATTCAGTCCAACCCACATGAGCCCAGACTTATGGACCTCATCATCGAAGAATCAGACAGACCCTCAGGCACCCTTTTTAATTCAGTGGACCCTGAGGTCCCAGCATGTCCCCTTCCAACTTTTTGACAATGGATTAAATTAAGAAGATAACACTTTAATCCAATAATCAAAGATCTCAGCCACGTACACCCATTGATGGATTCATTGGACCCCACATTGGACCCGCTATTGTACGCCTGTTTGGCAGCAATGACTTCCCAATTTCTAAAAAATCTCAGGATTACTCCAAGTTTTCTGAAAAATCAAATAATGCAACCTGAGTATGCACCATAACAGCTTTAATTAATTTGACTTTGCTTATTTCTTGTTAAATGTGGACATTACAGTCAGCTCAAGGTGGGCTGTAATGAATGCATTAAATGACATGAGAGCTTTGGGAATTTAATTGAACTCACGATGGTGAAAAAATTAGATCTAGCAGTTACCATGGGGGCCTCCATCTTGAGGCCTCTAAGATAACAATAATCACCCTACCCTTATGCATGCCGTTGCACTTTTTAGCCCATAATCATTAATTTCAAGCCAGTATCTCAGCAATTCAGACCTAGTCTACCCCATGATCATGGGCGTAGGATGGGTGTGCCAACAGTCAGTTGTTATTAGCCTTAAACGGAATATGCTCACTTTCATGACCTTCTATCATTCCAGAGAAATTCTTCTGCTCCCCACATTTGCAAAAGGGAATGCTTTGGCGGCCACTGTGGAATACTCTACCTCAAGTGTGGTAGCCGATTTGCCCACAATGCACTCAATATTAAAACCCTATAAAGAGGTTTTCATAGACAAGGCGAACTACTTGCCACCCCACTCCAAGTTTGGCATTGACTTCCGCTTTATGTTGGATCTCATTAAGATCAAGTGCTCACTCTACCCATATACTGTCGCTAAGGATCAGGCCTTAAAATCTAGATCAATGAGATGATGGAAATGGATGGCTAATTAAAAAGGCTTAGCCGGTGTCATCTACCATGGTATTTTCTCAAAAACCCAATGGCACTCTGTGGCCTTGTGTGGATTATGGTCACTTAAATAACTTTAGAGTGCCTGATCCATACCCGCTACAACAGTAGGCCACAGTAACCCAAGCAATGGCCAAGTCAAAAGTGTTTTTACAATTAGACTTAATAAATGTTTTTTACCAAGTCTGAGTGAAAGAAGGACAATAATGGATGAAAGCTAACCAAGTACGCCATGGCATATAGCAGTTTAGGTTTATGTCATTTGATCTTAAAAATGACCCCACCATTTTCCAGAGGGTCATTGACCACGCGTGGTAGGCGGCCTCCACTTTATGTGTGCAGTGGCATATTGAAAGTATCCTAATCCACACCCCTATGCCAGAGCAACACAAAAGGACTTGGTTGCAGTGGCTACCACCTTTCAGCAAGCAGGCTGTATGAAAAACCATTAAAATGTGAATTTTTAAGATAAAGTGCATTCCCTGAAAGACTTGGTACCCAAGTATGGCCTTTCCATTGCTCCCTCAAAGCTGATAACTATAAGATCATGGATAACATCCACCACCCAGAAATAGATTTGCAGTTTTATGGGGTCTGTCACCATATTAGAATATTCTCCTCAGTAATTTCAGAACTGGCCACCCCCTTCAACCCCTAACAGGCAGAAATGCGCCATTTGTCTGGTCAGAGGAATGCCAGTGGGCTTTTAAGGCCATCAAAGAGGTCTTTATCTCAGTGCTGGTCTTGCGGCATGCCAATGAAGACAAACCAGACATTGTAGCATGCAATGCCTCTGGTACAGCTGTGGTGGCAGTACTGCTACAAGAGCATGATGACTGTGAGCATCCGGTATCATACTTATGAATAATCACTGGCTTAAACAATCTCAGGAAATATATGCTAAAAAATTTTTCTGTAGCATGGGTGATGATGCTTTGGCGATATTTGCTGTAGGGATCAAAACACATGGTGACTGTGCGCATGGACCACAAGCTGCTAATGTATTATTGCAAACTGCAGAAATTAGCACACAGGAAAACCAGAACGCACTGTGAACTCCTTAACTTCAATTTTAAATATGAGTTTGTTAAGGATTCAACACTATATTACTCAAATATACTGAGCAGGAGCCTGTCCGCCGGATCCAATCATGTGGAGGGGGTTGAATTAGTTATGGTTATTCCCCAAAACAAGTATCACTTGAGCTTAGCGGAGTCAGCAATTATCATTACAAATAGCCACGCAACATCTAAAACACTACCCCTCAAGGCCACAGCCAAACCCACCATCAAACCCACAGGTCTTTATAAAAGGTCACCCCAAAATAAGCCCAGCAACCAACGCCAAAGGTTCCCTCCTGGACGCTGTACTGGATGCACAATTAGGAATTATCAAAGGACAAGCCCCAGTGGGCCAGAATACAAGCGTAAAATAGCCCTTCTAGTTAATATGCAGATAAAGATAGGGTTCTTTACTTCTTCAATAGCATATGGGCACCCAAATTTTTACGCTCATGAGTCATAAAAGAACATCATGATCCGCCAACAACGGGGCACCTCAGAGGCATGAAGATCATCAACCTAATAAAAAAAGCATATGACTGTAAAGTACTGACAAAGGATATACCAGCCTTGGTAGATCGTTGCCTGACCTGTGTGAGATCCAAATTTGATATGTTAGGGAGAAACATTATGTTACATCCACTGAAACAGGCAGCAGGACAGTGGACGTTGGTAACAGTAGACTTTAACTATTTGTATGCCCACCTCAAAGTGGTTTGATGCGATCATGGTGTTGATGGACAGGTTCATAAAATACAGCCTGGATAACCCATGTTTGACTACAACCACAACGAAAGACATGACCCGTTTATTTGTGACCAACATCTTTACTGGGTTTGGGGTACTTAAAAAGAGTGATAAGTGATATAGGGACGCAGTTTACCTTAGTTCTGGGATTCCCTGTGCAAAACACTACACATCAAACCATGACAATCATTGGCATATCATATTATTCCAATAGACAAACAGAACGGACCAATCAGTCACTCAATAAATACCTATGGTGTTACGCCACCACTGATTAGGACACATGGGCAGGTGACCTGGCCTTAGCTTAGTTTCATATAACAAATCGTTACATTCCTCTACAGGGATGTCACAATTTTACGCCAACTTGGGGTACAACCCTGCCTACACAATTGGTCCTCAGATATGCACTAGCATTCCTGCAGCAAACATCTTTGTGACACACATCCAGAGATACACCAACAAGTGCAGATGCAGCTAACGAAAAACTTCCAGGATGCCAAGAAGTAAGCGGATTAAAAATACAAAATTAGCTCTAGGATATCAGTTAAGCGATCTGGTGATGGTTGACACAAAGAACCTCAACCTCAAAGTGCTATGTCAAAAACTGGCCTGTAAGAGGGAAGGACCATTTTCCATCAGCAAAGTTTTGAACAATTGGTCCTTTCATGTGGAGCTACCACCGCACTGGAAAATTCACAAGTCATTTCATACTTTGGTGCTGTCGCTCTTCAAGGGTAAGAAGCTGGTAGAAATAATACCAATCACAATAGAAGGAGAACCAGAGTTTAAGGTGGAGGTGATCCTGGCCTAATAAGAATCAAGTGTGGAATATGATATCTGGTGGCGTGGAAAGGTTTATCTGCCTATGACAATAGTTTAATTCCGGCCCAAGACTGTACAAACTGCTAAATTTGATTGATAAATTCCATTCTAAATATCTTCCAGCCTAGCTTCTGCAGTATTTAACCCTGACCACCGTGGCCATCACACTTGCTTTACCACCTAAGATTTAAGCTCTTGCATGTGCTCTAGAAGTAGGAGTAGACCCTGTCCTCTTAGGAAATGGTAATGTAAGGGTCCCCGTCATGCCTATTAGATAGGACAGGACAATCTACCCTTTTATTTAATAGATTGAAAAAATCCTAAGCATTTCCTCTGGAAAAGATAATAGATTTGGGACAAACCCTTGGTGAACATTGGTTTTTCGCTGGCCCCTCATCTCAATTTTATAATTCTCTGAAAAGTTGGAAATATTGATTCACCATAAAGTTCAATTCAGCTAAAAATTACATTAAGAAATTGAGAGGATCTGGGATGGAATAGCTTTAAAAATGAGTTGATTGAACTGATCCCCAACAGGGCCACAAATATCAAGGTCAATTCAATGGAAATATACCAGATAATTATAAATCTTGTTAGAAACATTACAAGTGACATAATAATGTTGGAACCCTGCTAAGTGAGTGAATTTCATCAGCATGAACTGCAAAATGGGCCACCTGCAATATGCAACCCACAATATGGCGCAAAAATCCTGGCGCTCTGATAATTATCAATTACTATTGTCATAAATATCATAAAATACCTGCTCTTCAATCCCTTAACTTATAGAAACATAGCGCTCTGTTAATGATAGAGTGCTGGGGTATTTGATTATTGTTTAACTTTGGCGGAATTGTTGAGATATGCTGGGGGATTTTTGCACAGAATAAACCCACTAAACAATTGGACAGACGATATGAAGATCTTCATCTTACAGACACACTTAAAAATGACATAAAATATGGATCTATTGCCCCAGATGACATTTTATTTACTTAATCTTAGTATATATACAGCGGATTATTGCTGTTTCACTAGCTCTAACCTATTAACGTTTCCTCTTCAAATCTACCTGTCTTGTTGACATCTCAGCGACTTCATTTGATACTGACCATTTTACTTGATAATTCGTTCCACCGCATCTCATTGTTTTAGTAGAGGTTACTATGTATTAAATTCATGATTGCCTTAATTTGAGGCGATCCACTCACTATCCGTCATATGTCAACATCTCATTATTTGCTGTATGTCAACATTACCTTATTGCCTGATTTGGAGGCGATCCAATATTACTTTTCAACCCAATATCGCCTCAGCCTAAGGCGCTCAAATAAGCATAACTCATAATCAGGCTCAGTGGATTCTACCCAATTCTTCATAATGACTTAGGGCTTATTGTCCAGCCATATCAGAATTGTGACATTACCCCCCCTTGACTAGATAAGTCTCCTAATGTTTATATTCCCAAAGGAACTTTGCGTGTATTTTGTTAATAATCTGACCACTCCAGGATCCTTGATGGTGTAGGCGTGACGTCCGTCTTCTCAATTATCTCAAATGGACCAATCAAGATGTTAGCCAACTTGTGTTTCCTCCCTAACCCATGTTGATCATGGAATAGAACCATGTCCCCATCTTTGAGCTGGGATAGCCCACTATGCCATACCTGATTGGCAGCCTGATTCTTTATCTTCTTGGCTAAGCTGAATGAATACATTTTGTTTAGCAGCTTAATCAGCATATTCGTTAGGTTTCTCAAGTAGCATTGAGGATCCATTCCGCAAGTATCTTCCACGCAAGCATAGAGAAGTGTGGGTAAAGCTGGATGACACCCATATAATAGCTGGAAGTGACTCTTCCCCATTGCCAAGTGATAACTGATGTTGTAAGCAAAGACGACAGTGGAAAGGAGGGTACTCCAATCAGAGGGTCTATCTGTTACCAGCTTCTGATTTATTCATCAGTGTCCCTTTGACCCATTTGACCATACCGTTTTTCTGGATGATAAGGGGCCGTTAGAACCCGGTGGATGGGCATGAGTTCTTTGAGCTTGGGTAATATGTGGGAGGTGACGTTGGTCCCATTATCAGTAAGGATGAACTGAGGACAACTGTGTCTCTGGACTATAAACTCCATCACAGACTTAGCCACAGTTACCGCCCCCAAATTGCAGATTTTCACATGCCTCAACCCACCTGGTCAAGTGGTCAATAGCCACCAGAATATACTTGGACCAGTTTGCTCCAGTCAGCAGAGGCTCCTTCCACATTGATGGAAACTTTATGCCAAGCAAAGTGAGTTCTCATTAACTGGTATGAAGTCTCTTGGTGGAATGGCTTCTCCACTTGGCAAAGGTGGCAGCAAGAGATCATTCAGAGCACGTCAAATTGCATGCTCTCCCAGTAGTACTGCAGTTGCAACATTTACAGGGTCTTGTGTACTCCACCATGTCTGAATGCTCAGTGTGCACACATAATTGTATTTAATTGGGCGGAGGGTATTGTGACATTCACAGTATTATCCCCTATCCATTTGTACAACTCAATTTCTTCTGGAACATATTGACCATTATTCCTTCCAATACCTTGATTGCTTGTGGAAGTTTGGCATTATACTTCCCGCTGAGCATTTTGTCAACCATTACATTGCTGAAATCCGCTGTAATGGTAATGGTTGACAATATGGATACGCAATCAGTATCTTAGTGTTTTTCTCTGGGTTGGTGAAGGATTTCAAAGTCATAAGCCTGCAGCTTAAGAGCCCATTGGGCTAGCCGCTCTTCAGGCTCTCTAAGATTCTGCAACCAGCATAATGACACATGATCCATTAGTTCTTTAAACTTTACCTCGTGAAAATAGACCCTGAATTTCTTATAGCACAGATCACCTCTAAGAACTCTAACTTGGTAAGGTGTAATTTTGTTCATGACAGTTTGAACTATGACAGCAGTATTCAACTAGATGTTCCTCCGCCTCATCATTTTTTTGTGATAGAACTGCCCCCACGGCGGAAAGTGATGCATCCATATGAACAATAAACTCTTTTTAAAATTTAGATATTGGAGTACCGGCGTGCTGATTAATGCCATCCAAAGTGTATCAAAGGAACATTGACAACGTTCCATCCATTCATGCACAACATTCTTTTTAAGTAACTCAAACGTTGGTCCTCCAAAACAGCAGAAGTTGGAGATAAAGCGTTTCTAATATCTAACCATTTCCAAAAATACCTGTACGTCACGTTTGCTGCTTGGCGGGGTCACTATCTGAATAGCTTCCATTTTGGCCAGTTGAGGTTGTAATCCCTTGGAATCTACTAAAAACCCTAGGTTCTCCAGATGGTATTTGAAGAAGTGACATTTGTGGGGCTTAATATTGATGTTGTCCTTGGCCATCCGGCGGAATACCTCCTCCAGATGGTAAAGGTGCTCAGAAAACAAGCGCAAAAAAACATTGATATCATCTAGGTACACAAGAACACATGAAAGCTTTAGGTCGCCAAGGATGGTATCTATGGCCTGTTGGAATGTGGCCGGGGCGCTACACAGCCCTTGTGACATATGTGTCGGCTGGAAAAGGCCTTTCGATGTGATAATGGCGCATTTCTCCTGTTCCACCGCGGGCAACTCAATTTGCCAGTAACCCAATATCATATACATTGCTGAGAAGTAACGAGCTCTGCTTAGCCAATCCAGAGCATTGTTGATCTGAGGAAAGGGGTATAAGTCCTTCTTGGTAATACTGTTGAGCTTCTGGTAGTCTATCACTACCCAGTTGGTACCATCCTTCTTTTTAACAATTAGGATGGGTGAAGCCCACGGACTTTTTGAGGGTTCAAGCATCCCTTGCTGCAGCTGCTTCTCAATTTCCTTAATGACGACTTCTTCAGCTACTCTTGATTGGAGGATCAGCTGTGATCTGATGGGAGTATGACCTCCAGTGCTAACTAATGAACCGCCCCCTGCACGCACCCTAGATCATGGTTATCAATGGCATAAATCTCCTTATACTATTTAATAAAGCTATCAATTGATCCTTCTGCGCTTCAGATAACCACAATAATTAATCACACGGTACCACATTCATTACGCCGACCTGTGATCCAACGGGTAGACTGAATTCATCCAGTAACCCAAACTCATGAACCTGAAGGACTTCCTCAATGGGTATTAAATGCAAATACACCACTGTTTGGTGTCAGCGGATCTGCAGAGGTTCATTTTTTAAGTTCACTAGTATAACCTTGATTTCTCTGTGTCCGGGTAATATAATTTCTGGAGCCATATGAGGCTCCAGGAGCGACTGATGCTATGTACCAATGACCTCTCCATAGAGGCTGGCAGGCTTTCAACTCTAACTTGGTGTTTATGATTATTTGGTGTCTGGAGGGGATAGATATAGGTCCAGAGGCTCTAGGTGGTAGCTCTTGATATTCATATGTTTGCTGGGGAAGCGCCCAAGTCCTATCCTAAGTTGATGGTAACGAACCAGAATCACCCCATCACTATAGGCAAGGTTGATATGTCCTATGTGCACCAAGTCCTTTGGCACTCCGCTGGAGGTAAAATAAATTGGAATCGATTGACCCAAAATTTTGAAGGTCTCTTCCAACGTATCAATGACAGCACCATAGTGTCACATATATGTGGTTCTAATCAACAGGTTATAACGGCTATTTGGTAACACTACCACTTGAGCTACAACAATTGATCCAAACTGCAAGGGGAGCGAACTGTAAGCTCCCTCAGAGACCGTGTTTCCTGCTCCAGAGGTCCCATACACCATTCAATGTTCCACATCAGGTTTTAATGTTAACTTCGCTACCAACTTAGTAGAAACTATGTTAACTGGAGCGCTATATCTATTATAACGTGAACTTAGGATTTTTGCTACAACAATGTCACAGTAGGGCCAATACGATTAAGATGAATGTTGATTATTTACTATATGGACATTCAAAGGATTGCTTTTGCCAAGGAAGCCCATAATTCCCTCACTGGATTTAGGATACCCTTTAACAATAGCGTCCACTAGGAAGGCAACGTCTACTCCTCTCAGAGAAGCGCATCTGCAGATGGTTCTAGTTTTTCTAAAGAACTTTGTTCAAAAAATTGACACGTGTAGGGCTTTGGGTGCTTCAGAGATTTTTGTCCGCCGTGTCCTTGGCTTGTGCTTGTGTCAGTACATTTACTCCCCCAACTTGCTGCTATATATAGGAATGTATCATTGTACTGGGGGGCTTCCTCTGAATATAAAACAGTAGACTCAGGTGGGACGTTTAAACTTGGGATAGCGGAGGTAGAGAGTCCTGTATCTACTCCGCTCTGACTTTTCCCTAGTTGCATTGATCCTGCTGTACATAATGGACCCATCAATTGGGGCAACCTCGTGCTAGGTGCTCAGTGCGACTGCACTTGAAACAATTTACCCCATAGGACCTGCATCCTTAAATGTTGAAAGTTGGTCCATGCATAAAGTTATACTGAAGGTGATTGGTGTAAACAGGGCCAGTTCAATAGAATGATTGCTGACGGTCAGCGTAATTAGGCTCAGGGCGGTAGTTAGCCATTGACAATAAGTAGGTATTGGGCGGACGTTTAACTGCTGGAGGTAACACAACGGAATTGTAACCAAACAGGTGAATTTCCCCAAATTAAGATGGTCCGGCAATGGTAGTGGAAGGGTTCTGCTCTGTATTGGGTGGAGGGAAGATTAAAGCTAGACGGCGCAAAAACTGAACAAGTTTAAGTAGGAGTACGTCGTCATCCAACATTGGGGCCATGACGTTGTACAGCTTGCAGTATGGCTTTACAGCAGAGGCCATTTTAATGCATAAATCAAATTCAGATAAAAACCATGCCCCAAATAACAAGTAGGCTTTCACCATAAAGTGATCAGCAAACGCGGTGAGGTCCTTATTATGTTTAAACCCAATGGTCAAGAATTCAGCCTTCCACTGTGACATCTTTGTGGTACCCCTGAACAACTGCAAAACAGTACCCTTCACTTCTCAGTATAAAATGGAACTTTTTGGAAGATAATAGGTGACTTGGTTGGCACTTCCAACATCCAAGGTGGATATTAACAGTTAAACTTTCTGCCAGTCAGAGGCTCCTTCCATTTGCAAACTCTAAATCGCATAAAAAACTCATGAATATTCCCACCACAATCAAACGGAGGCAGTGTATCAATAAAACCTCCTTCAGAAGCTCCTCCTTCCATTTGAACACAGCATCCAAGGCAAGCTTGAGTTCCGCATTTTCAACTGGTATATCATGTTTGGAAGGGTCCTTGTCAAAGCAATTCTGATTCAACATGGCTGACAACTGAGGAATTTTTATTATTTTTGATTGATCAATGGAACCCCTGTAGTGAGCACCACTGCTTTAACTTTGGCGGAATTGTTGAGATATGCTGGGGTATATTTGCATAGAGTCAACCCCACTGAGCAATTGGACAAACGATATTAAGATCTTCATCTTACAGACACACTTAAAAATGACATAAAATATGGATCTATTGTCCCAGATGACACTTTACTTACTTAATCTTAGTACATATATAGCGGATCCTTGTTGTTTCACTAGCTCTAACCTATTAATAATTCCCTCTACAAATCTACCTGTCTTGTTGATATCTCAGC
>JAKSZP010010138.1:0-19350 GCA_022478985.1 Massospora cicadina | reverse complement strand
TAATGAGCGTGAAAAATGGTCCTAGGATCAATTCAAAATGAATTTTGTCATACTGCTGACGAAATACAAATTCTGGGAGATTTTGTGGCCAATTTAAGTAAATGATGCACCTTTAAACAGGCCATCAGCAGGCCTCTCTCAATAGCACTAGGAACTCCCATTTGGACAATGTATGTGCAAGTTCTATTGTGCCAGTTACGCATATCAACATAAGAAAATTATTTTAGGCCCAGCTCAAAATATGGTTTTGTCATACAGCTGACAAAAACGACTCCCTAATTGGGATGTCAACTGGCACCTCTCGATAGCACTAGGTACTCCCATTTGGGTGGTCATGTGCAAGTGCTATCATGCTGATTATGCATACTGACATACAAATTTTTCCCTAGGGCGGGAAATTGATTACATTATTGTTCATCTGATTATCCATGGGACTTTTAAATGTTAACTTTGGTTCAGTTCCAAACAATTTTGTATACTGAATGTTTTATATTGCTTCTGGTAATTGGGACCAATTACTGAGATTTGATGCAGTGATAATTGGCCCTAATGTGCGAGTGTATTTGGCCTGAGCTTTTTGGTAAAGTACTTGATCGAATTGTCATTGAGATATTCAGCCCATGTTGAGTAGTTGTGGAGAGGATCAGCCTAAATGTCCGGGGTATTTGGCCTGAGCTTTTAATATAATTAAATCCAAGTTGCAATAATCAGCCTGAGCTATCTTATTGCAATAGGTTTTAATTAGAGTATTAGCTCAAGCATTAGAAGGGAAAATTGGCCCAATATGTAGTTTTTCAAAGAGTTTATTTTCAAGTCAACCACAGAATCTGACAGCAGGATTAGATGCTTCAGGACATTCAATAGAAGGGGTCATCACCAAATCAGAGGCAAGAGGACAGATCCTTGCTTGAAGATGAGATAAGTGAGACCACAGGATTCCAAATCTTGGTGGTGGATATCTTCAATGACGGGATTAGATTCCCAGAAACTTTCTATTGATGGATCCAGTTGGCTACGTAGGGAGCCATCATGACCATCAAAACTGGTATAGCCCATCTTATGTGAGGGCTGATGGGCCACCATGTAGTGTCATTAGAGGGATCATCAAGAAAGATTTGAAATAAAATAAAAAATTTAGAGCTTGAAGGGTAGTTATTTTGAAAGTGAAAATTCATGAAATTAACCAACAATTTCCTCAGCGCAAAGTTACTGATTAAGTAGTGTTTGATTTGGATCAGCTCATCAAAGCATGGTATAGGGCCTCAAATTTTGACCTAACCTGAAAATTTTTGAGGGAGGGGAAAGTTAATTCTAATTTGAAATGATATCAAAGGAATTGGCATCAGACTGAGTCGCTATTGGTTTATCCGTGAACGCCTGACCCAAGGCTTTACTGCATTTACAGCAGTTAGTGTGATGGCGTTTGGCCTGATGGGCAACAGGAACCCCCAGGGCCACCCCAAATAGGGGTGGTCCCAACAGGTCAGAAATGGGTTTGGGATGGCTAACACGCCCATGCCCAGTCACTGGAGAATTTGTTTGGCCCAATGGATACCCTTTATTGCTAATCCCAATTCTTGAAATGGGGGCTTCAAACTATTGGAAACAGCCCCCAATGGAGATACCTGTCCGTAGGGGTTTGTCCTTAACAATTTCGAGGGAAGTTTGGCATTGGCAAACATACTGCTCAATGGTTTGATGCCATCAGAGATTTCAACTGAGAATTCATTACTTGTCCCCTTACAACTATTATTTGCTCGCCCATTGGGCTTTATTATCATAGATTTTAGAAATTTTCAGTTTTACTAAGGATTATGCACCATTTGTTTTATAAAGTTCATCCAGCTTATGGGATGATGGTTACTGATGTTTTCTGCACAGACTACCTCGATTTGGCAAACTAATTTGATGGAGGCAAGCACAGGAACAGGGGGAGGAATCTTCAGAGGGAGCGCTGTTACCCAGCGCTCATCTACCACATGGGCAAGGTCGCCCTGGGTGATGAGGGGTACAACCGCCCTCTTCAGACCGTTTTTATTATAAAATGGGTGTTATAATTTTTTCCATATTACCAGCTGACTAGATTACCAGGTCGCTAGGGGATAATTCCCTAATGCGAAGTGAATTGGATATTGGCTGACCCTGATTTTGGGGTAACTATGTTTGGAGATTTTAGGTTATTTGCCTTGTCAGATCCATCGAGTATTAATCCGAATGAATGCTTAAGATCTTGTCAGGCAGAGTTGCTGACGAAATATGGGCATCTGATAGTTGATTAACTATCAG
The DNA here is from genome assembly GCA_022478985.1 of Massospora cicadina. Classification (NCBI taxonomy): domain Eukaryota; kingdom Fungi; phylum Entomophthoromycota; class Entomophthoromycetes; order Entomophthorales; family Entomophthoraceae; genus Massospora; species Massospora cicadina. Next base: position 17,064 of record JAKSZP010010138.1, on the reverse strand, counting down.
GTGTACTAAATTGGGATCAGTCAGGTTTCATCAGCAACCGATTGGGAATTTAAGGAGTAAGTTGTGAGGCAAATGAAGCCACCTGCAACTAGCAAATCAATCAGTTGGTTTGTGACCAGCCTTAATGGGTAACAAGTCTAATTACCTAAGCAGTTTGCTTTCCAAACATGGTTTTTTCACTTGGATCTAGAAGAAAACGTTGGGGACACGTTTTACGACTCTTTCCATTTTAGGTCTCAAGGATGTCCAATGGCAGATTTCTAGCCAGGATGGTGCAGACCATCGCTGCCAAGATGAGGATAAGTGCTTCAATGGCAACGGCTGCCATTTCATCAAGGAGGTGCCAACTGAGGGTTGGGCACCAAATTTCCCACTATAAATTCCCTAAAGAATTCACTAATAAAAGACACACTACTACACAAAGTTAGGAAGCGATACAGACCGTCTCAACTGTCCATTTAAGTGTCACCCATTCTTGGGGTTGATACAGGTGATAAGGAATTAATCGGCCAGGTGGACTGATATCCTTGTATGGCAGGAAGCCAACACACTAATGTACACTATTTTACAGACTTATTACCAGAGTATTATCTTAGTATACTTATATCAGAATCCATTTTGAGTTCTATCCTTTCTCAGGGATATTATTGTTGTGTGCAACAATTGGGAGACTTTAAGATAAAGAGTATGGATCTGAACAGGGATCCAGAGAAGAAGCTGAATCAAAATTGGTGATTGCTGCTGACAGTGTTTCAAACAAGAGAAACCGTAAACAAGGATCTGAGCGTAGATTGAGTTAGGTGGTACGAGGGAATGAATACCTATTCAGGACATCATAATTATTTTTTAAAGGAAATACTGGCCGAGCGTTAGACTGAAATCTAGTACTTCCATTCAACTATGGATAATAGTTGCCATACTATTATTAAAGATTATATCAACTACTATTATACAACATGGAGAATTGTACAATACCTGACCCTGTGCAGTTGATATATTTATAGTGGTTGTTGGCTGAGAATGATTAAAGAATCTATAAATTTTTAGAAATGGGAAAATACCCAGCTCATGCAGAGGGGACACTCCCTGGACTTACATTACTCTTTCCTTTTGCCAGAGGAGGGGTGCCACCATTGGGAAACTGCGTGAGAGCTACATTTTGTGAGCCTTAAGAAACTTGATTGCCATTAAAGTTGCAACTTTTTTTTGGGGGGGATGGGGAGTGTTATAAAATCGGATGGTATCATTAGGATCTGCCATATTGTTCACACAGGTCAAACCCACTAAACAACAGACAGATGATGTGGGGATCGTTGGTCCCTCAAACACACTTGAAAATATACTAAAAATAGGAGCAATCGCCCCAACGACTCTTTATTTACTTTATAATATATACAGCAACCTCTTGCTGTTCTGCTATCTCTCTACTATTAACAACTTTTTTCTCTCAATAGCCCATCTCGCTTATATACAGTGGCTTCAGACAATACCAATCTCATAGCTTAAACTATTCTATTTCGCTGATTCTCCTCGATTTTGGCTTGTTATTCTTTAGCTCACTATCGCCCTAATTGTAGGCGATTAAATTCATATTTGTTAAATGTTGACATCGCCTTATCGCCTTATCACCTTATTTAGAGGCAATCCAATAACATCCCATTATATCCCAATATCGCCTCATCTCAAGGTACTCGAATAATTGTAACTAATATCCTGTTTGGCGGATTCTTTCCAATCCTCCCTAGCTGCTCCAAGATTATCATCCAGTCATATTGGAATCGCCACATTACCCCCTCCTTGAGTGGATGATAAGGCTCTTATTGCCTGTATGGTCATAGGAACTTTGCGTGTACTTGGTTAATGATCTGACCACTTGCAGGGTCCTTTATGGTATATGCATTAACCCCAGTTTTCTCTATAACTTTGAATGGACTAATCCAAACACTGGCCAGCTTGTGTTTCCAGATGAACCCATGTTGATCATGGAAAGAGAACCATATCACCTTCTTTGAACTGTGCTAACCCACTACAACGTACCTTATCAGCTCCTAATTCATGATCTTTTTGGCTAAGCTGAAGGAATATGCCTTGGTCTGCAATTTGATCAGATTGTTCTCAAGGTTAGTCAAATAGCGGTGGGGTTCCATTCCGCCAGTGTCTTCTACACACATATAAAGTAATGCTGGAAGAGCCAGGTATAAGCTTTATAGTAGTTGGAAGGGGCTGTTCCACGTAGCAGAATGGTAACTAATGTTATAGGCAAACATGGCAGTGGAAAGGAGAGAGCTTTAATTGGAAAGTCAATCCGTTATTAATTTTTGTAGTATGTTCACCAGAGTCCCATTCACCCGTTCTCTATTCCATTGGATTCATGGTATGGGGTCATCAGAACCCCGTGGATACCCATAAGCTCATTCAGTTTGGGGAGGATGTATGAGGTGAAGCTGGTTACATTATCAGTGAGAATGAACTGAGGGCAGCCATGTCACTGAATAATGCATCCCATTATGAACTTGGCCACTGTGACTGCCCCCAAATACCATATTGCCCTTACTTCAACCCACCGGGTCAAGTGGTTGATAGCCACCAGAATGTACTTTCACCAGTTGGCTCCTGTTGGCAAGGGACCAACGACATCAAGGGAAACCATATGCCAAGCAAAATGAGGATTCACTACCTGGTATGAAGTTTTATGGCGGAATGGCTTCTCCACTTGGAACTGATGGCAACAGGAAATGGTTTTGAGCATATTGAAGCTCATGCTTTTTTATCATTGCTAAGGGCGCAACAACGCCATTGTCTTGCGCACCCTACCATGTCTGACTGCCTTGTGGGCGCTCATAATGATTCCTGGCTGTGCTGAGGGTCACAGAAAATTCACCATAGAATCACTAATCCACTTGTACAGTTCCCCATTCCATTAAAAGGTATTCGCATACATCTTGCTAATGCTTTGATCACTTGGGGAAGTTCGTTGTCATATTTTCCACTGAGCATCTTATCGTACATCACATCACTGAGGTCCGCCATCATGTCAACAGTCAGCAATCAAGATAAACAGTCAGCATTCTGATGATTTACTCCTGGGCGATGAATGATCTTGAAGTCATAAGCCTGCAGCTTAAGAGCCCATCAAGCTAAACAGCCTTCAGGTTCTTTGAGGTTCTGCAACCAGCATAATGATAAGTGATCTTTCTGACTTTAGACTTACCCCATGCAAGTAGACTCTAAATTGCTTATACACATAGATCACTGCCAAGAACTCCCACTCAGTAACAGTATAATTACGCTCATGACAGTTCAGACTTTGACTACAGTACAATACAGGATGCTCCTCTACCTTGTCATCTTTCTGAGAAAGTACTGCCCCAACAGCGGAAAGGGATGCATCCGTCTGAACAATAAACTCCCTATCAAAGTTTGGATAGCATAGCACCGGTGCAGTGGTCAGCATTATACAAAGTGTACTAAAAGCGTATTGATAACATTCCATCCATTCGAACACAGCATCCTTTTTTAACAACTTTAATAGTTTCCCCCAATACAGCATGGACGCTGATCAAACTGTTAAGTATAATTTGGCTGAAGATGAGGCGCAGAGCTATAGTAATGTCAAGGGTTGCTAGGCGGAATGTGAGTCAGATGAGAGTAATCTCCTGAATAAGAGGGTACAGTAGAGGCAGTAGTTTTTCATTCTATATCTAGCGGCAGAAAGTTAGGGGATATGTGACGCAAAAACTGTACAATTTTGAGCAGGGGAACGTCATCATCCAGGAGTGGCAAAATGACATTGTGAAGCTCTTGGTATGACTTCACTGTGGAGGTCATGTAGATGCACATGTTGGCTTCTGCTAAGTACCCTGTCCCAAACAGCATGTGAGCTTCCATTGTGAATCAATCAGCGAACTCCAGGAGAGTCTTGTTTCAGTGGAATCCAATTGTTAAGAATTCCGCTTTCCGCTGTGACATCTTTGAGGTACCCCCAAACAGGCGAAGCACAGTATCTTTTACATCACTATAGGTAATAGAGCTACTTGGGAGGTAAATGGTGACTTGATTGGCACTCCTGACGTCCAAGGCAGATATCAACAGTTTAGACTTCCATCTATCAGATGCACCTTCTGCTGCAAATTCAAACTATTTGAAGAAACCATGTATATTCCCATTTCAATAAAATGGAGGTAGTTTCTCGATATTAACCTCCCCATCCCATTTGCGGCTTTTTGGGCCATACTGAGGAATGGGTCAGGATCCAAAAGCAGTTTCCCAATGAGAAGCTGGACCAGCGGAAGTTGGGATGTCTGCCACTTCAGGGGTAGCGAGACCTTCTGCCATGGGCGGCACCACCATTACTTGAGGGAATTGGCGCTCCAACTCATATTTGTATCCAATACTACCATCCTGGGTGTAGTAGCTCCAACCAGCATCATATTCTCCCTCGTATGATGCCCCCCTTGTTGTTCATCCTCATCCCAGTGAGAAGGCTGAGAGGCACTGTTCAATTTCCATTCTGCGCACTGCAGCTATTTGGTAGTATCATCCAACCGGTTGTCAAGTTCCTTGTTTTGTTGTCTTAATATTTGCATTTGGCTAAACGTGATATCAAGCTGGTGCATGACAGCATTTCGTTCTTGAAGAAGTTCATCCTGTTTTTTGAGCACTGTGTCTAAAGTAAGTTTGAGTTTCTCATACCCGGCTGGTGCAGTGTTCTGTGAAGATTCCCCAGCAACACAGGCTGTGCAAGACATGGCTGGCGACTGAAGATTTGTAGTACTTGGTGGTTGAACAATGGACACCCTGTAGTGAGCACCACTATTATAAAATCGGACGGTATCATTAGGAATTAGTATATTGTTTGCACAGGTCAAACCCACTGAACAACAGACAAACAGGTGGGTACCATCAGTCCCTCGGACACACTTGAAAATATATTAAAAATAGGAGCGATCGCCCCAACGACTCTTTATTTACTTTATAATATATACAGCGACCTCTTGCTGTTCTGCTATCTCTCTACTATTAACAACTTTTTTCTCTCAATCGCCCAAATCGCTTATATACAGCGGCTTTAGATGATATCACTCTAATAGCTTGGACTATTCTATTTTGATGGTTCTCCTCAATTTTGGCTTGTAATCCTTTAGCTCTCTATCGCCCTAATTGTAGGCGATCTAATTCATATTTGTTGAATGTTGACATCGCCTTATCACCTTATCGCCTTATTTAGAGGCAATCCAATAATAACCCATTATATACCAATATTGCCTCATCTCAAGGTACTCAAATAAATGTAACTAATATCCTGTTCAGCAGATTCTTTCCAATCCGCCCTAGATGTTCAAAGATTATCATCCATTCATATCAGAATTGTGATAGGGAGCATTGAGATGGAACACGTGAAAAGCCCCAACCAGTTCCATGAAGTTTGTGCGATCACAGTCCTTTACTCAGCTGTTCTCATAGGCTGGATAACCTTTCCACATAACAATATATTGAACTGACCTCCGAGATCTGTAAGATGCTAAAATGCACTCCACTTTGGCCTCCTACACACCCTCAATCACTATTGGCTCAGGATCTGAGGGGATAATCCCCTTGAATGGGGACAGCTGATACATGTGGAAGACTGGATGTTGTTTCCAGAGAGATGGCAACTTTAAAGAGAAAACACCATTACCCAAATCCTCATACACCAAGTGGGGGCCCTAACGCTTGCTTGAAAACTTCCAGAAGGGTGCCTGCATCCTCAAATGGCGCGTATCAAGCATGACATATGAACCCACAACAATATCATGGGAAGGAAGCTGCTTCTGATCCACAAAATGCTTGTAGTCACCAATAGCCTTAGAGATATGCTCACGCACCAAGGACTGGGTAGACCAAATGTGCTTTGCATATCCATGGCAGCTGGGACCTCTGGCTGCAGACAAGGACCAACCAAAAATGAGGAATATACCCCAAAGTCGCTTCATATAGGAAAACCCTGTAGAGGCATGCGTTCCATTATTATAAGTAAATTTAGCGAGAGGAAGGTTGTTGGCCCAGGTATCCTGCGTGGCTGCAGCATAGCAGCGCAAGTACTGTTCAAAGATCTGATTACCCTACTCAGTTTGTCCATCAGACTAGGATGATATGCTGTGGATCGACAGGGTGTAATTTTTAAAATTGATAAAAACTCATTCCAGAACCACGATGTAAACTGGGTCCCATGGTTGCTGAAAATCTCCTGCGGGAGACCAAACATAGAAAACACATGGCGCACAAAGAGGCGGGCAGTTTCTTCTGAAGAAATGGCGGAAGAGCATGGGATAAATAGGGCAAATTTGTAAACTGATCAACCACCACCATCATCGCAGTAAACCTGCTAGAACAGGGAAGTTCACAGTAAAGTCCATGGATACTGATGTACATGGACCCTCCACCTGTCGTAAAGGGTGGAGGAGACCATTCCTTCCTGATTGACCTGACTTGACCACTCGAAGGTAACACAATCGGTGATACAGGCTGTTACTTCTTTTGACAAGCCTGCCCAATTATAGGTATGCTAATTTTAAGTCAATACATTTCTTATTACCCGGATGGCTGACTGGGGGGTTGTGATGATCCTGAAACACTTTGGCCCTAAAAATAGGAGGAACCCACACCCACAACTGAAATTGAATAAGACCCTCTGACAAGGAATATAGGGAATGCTTATGAGCTGGGAGGGACATTTGTTCCAATAACTCCACTCCTTTAAACAGGTCATTTGGGCTGCTAAAACCTGTGAAATAAGAGGCGCATCAGGAGCAAAGTCTGCTGACGAGACCATGGGAGGTACCATGGATAAGATTTGAGTGGTGAGGATCATGGTAACCAAATTGCTTCATCTGAGTACATGGGGCAATGAGCAGGGTTGCAACTGAGGAAATCAGGGAGCACGTTTAATGAACCTTAAAAACTGTATTTAAGGTTGAAACTGCATAAATCCTGGTAGGGGACAATTTGCCTATGTGCCAACTTCTGTGGTTTACAAAAATACAGAAGGGCTTGGTGATCCATATGTACCATTAACTCATGCTGGGCGCCTTGTTACAAATACCGCCAATGAGTCAAGGCCCATGCTATGGCTGCCAACTCCTTATCATAGATTGCCCAAAATTGTTCAGTAGAAGAGAACATATAGGAAATATAAGTGACTGGATGCATTAAACCATAATGCTCCTGAAGCAGGATGTCCCTGACTGCAAAAGATGAGGCATCACATGCAGTGACATAGGGTTTGGAGGGATCTGCATGTTTTAGGATGGGGGTGATAAGAACACCTCTTTAATTAACTCAAATGCCTGCTGGCATTCGGGTGTCCAACAATAAGAAACATTCTTTCCCATGATGGGATGAAGAGGAGCAGCTAACTGGGAAAGGGCTGAGGAAATTTTTTTCAGAAATTGACATTGCCCAAAAAACTTCTTAATTGTTTCTGGGTTGTTGGAGTTGCCCATTTGCGGATGGCGTCCAACTTGTTTGGGATAATAGCATACCCATCATTTAGAGAAAAGAATGCAAAAAAGGTAACCTCCTCATAAAACTCGCATTTTGAAGGCTTAACAAACAGGCCCACTTCATGCAAGGCAGCCACTACCGCTTTCAAGTCTTTTGCGTGTTGTTTGGGAGTTGAGGAGTGGACCAAAATATTGTCAATGTATGCGACTGCGCAAATGAATTGGATGTCACCCAGAAAACTATTGATCATTCTTTGGAATGCGGCCGGTGCAATCTTCAACCCAAAGGGCATTACTCAAAACTAAAAATACCTCTCTTTGTTCAGATAGCGGTAAGAAATTCCTGACCTTCTATCACCCAAATTTGATTGTGAGGATTAACAAGGTCAAGTTTAGAGAACACACATGACTTAGAAATTGCTTGACCGATAGTTTGCTCCAGTAGCAAAGGGTAGGAATTATATACTGTAATTTTATTTAGGTGACCATAATTCATTCAGGGATGAAGGGAACCATCGGTCTTCTTAGCAAAAATGATGTGAGAAGCAACTGGCGTTGTCTCTTAAACAACCATCCTTTCTTAAGCATGTCATCCAACCATGCATTGAGAGTAGCCTCCTCCTCCGCTGTATGTGGGTACAAAGGGCAGTTAATATTCACCACCTGCACACGGTGTTATAAAGACTAAATCTTATTTAATATGAGGGGGAAGATGGTCTTATTTTCTCAGAAATGAAGATACTTCAATATCCCATTAACGCCTCACGTAAATCTGATGGGAGGCCCGCTGGGTAAACAAGGGAAATGGCTGATCTGAGACCTTGAGTTTTAGTAAGGGTATCCACTAAAGGAAACTCCCCCTCAGTCTGGTCATTAGCAAAAACAACATATTAGATTTTAGGTGAATTCTAACATGCTGTCAACACCACCAAACCACCTCCAAAATTACTGGAAACACCAAGTTTGGCATTGTGGAGAAACAATCACAAAAGCTAAACTGGTAAATAGAGAAAGTTACTGGGCGTCGGACTAGGTATGAGGACTGGGAGGCTGACGAAGTGACCACAATGTAGGACCCAAGTACAAGTCAAGATCTAACTGGTGGGCTAACTACACTCATAAAATTACCAGCTGCTCCAGTGTTCACCAAGGCCTCAAAGGATACATGATGAGCTCTAATAATAATCTTCATGGGTAATAAAAATAGGCGAAGCTTTGTTTATTGGGGAGATTTGGTCATTTCTGCTGTGACTGAAGAGATAGCTAGTAAATCAGGGATAAGTTGGGTTCCTTTTTGGGAGTAAAGTTGGGAAGAGTAAGGGTTTGGGAACCATCTTCTATGGTCTAAGCTTTTACTGACTCATTAATAGATGAATCTAGAAAATATGACTTAGGCTCAGAGGTATTGGCTGACTCTGGGGCTATACCAATACTGGTTCAATGTTGAGAAAGAATACAAGTCACCGTTGGGTAGCCCAATCATATAATTTCAACTTGAAGGTGGGGAGCATGGCGAAGGGAGGCATTGATGGAGATCACATCCTTACACATTTGTTCCATTGTCCCCATAGGGGTGGACCAAACTTTGTGATGAGAAGAGGCTAATCCAACGCCTATCTAAATATTGCTTGGAGCATATCACTAGAGAACTCAAGTGCGGGAGCCTGTTCACGAAAGGTTGTGATTAAAGAGGCCAAGCTAGGGGCTTTGGCCATAAATGAGAGTAATTGAAATAAATGGTCTGAACGTGAAACAGGGGGGTTTCAAAGCTGCTGATACTGCTGTAACAAGTGAGGTAGGATCTCTCGCATGTGCAGTTGAACGCAGAAGTCCTTGCACCCACTGATGGGCTTCCCCTTCTACTGAATCCAAAAGGGCAACACCTTGCTGGGCGTTGAATAGTGAAGCGGCATTATTCAGGGCAATGGCAGATTGCATCTGCACCTTGGCAAGGCGTCAAGGACTTGATTAGCAATATCTAGAAAGGGGACACTTGGATTCCATTCTTGAGAAATAGTTGAGGGGAGAGTAACGGCCCAAAGGGCCCTGCTACCATAGAGAAATTTCTCCAAAGCATTATAAACGCTGCTCACAAATTGGCGACTGACTAAACAAACAGCAGGAGACAAGGTACTGAATGCATATTTATTTGGAAAAGGTTAACCACTGCGGCGCCCTACTCGAAGAGAAGGGCAGAAATGGCTGGAAACAATGGTTGGTTGATTATGTGAAGGAAACAGAATAAGAAGTTTATACTGGCCTGCCAATTGGGATGCAGAAGCACCCAAAAAGCAAACCAGAATTCCAGAGGCATTGTCACTTGAATGACGTTGTATGGAGCGGGAATTTGGGAAACAATTACTCGTTGATGCGCGCCAAGTGTAAAAAGAAAGTAGGCAATGAACCAGACAGTTACAACTCCAGACCTTGCAGCCTTGTATCAGGAGGTTGCACTACTGGATTAGTTGCTTTGGGTAATTCAATGGAAGGGGGCATCACCAAATCAGAGGCAAGGGAACAGATTCTTGCATGAAGGTGAGATAAGTGAGACCACAAGATTCCAAATCGTGGTGGCGTATAGCTTCAACAATAGGATTAAATTTCCAAAGAAATTTCTTGCTTGATGGTTCCAATTGGCTACAGAGGGAGCTATTTTTTAGTACTAGTAGTGCCCAACCCAAAAGGGGGAGCCGCCACGCATCTTTATATGCAAATGGGCCAAACAAAGGGATTAATATAAATTAAAAAATTCCTAATATAGCCCCTAGGTTATCAGCCTAGGAAGCCATATCAGATGGCGAGGAGCTTTGAGGAAACTTTTGTCCGGCGCCCGCTTTAGCTGGCGGACTATGGCAGACAGCATTGGGGTGGGAGCATCAGCGACATGGGGCATAAGGAGGTATTTTTGGGGGTTTTCTTCGTTAATGAGGCCAGCGGTGTCCATCTCCTCAACATATTGAGCAAGTTGATGCTCAACAAAAATGATGAGAGCCAGCACACAAGTAAATGACTTGATGCGCTGGAAGGTTTTGGGATAATTGGGATCAAAAAGAGAAGTTTTTGCTGCATTGATGCAAATGTGTCTCACACCAAAAGCAAGCTATCAATTTCTTACTTCGCGCTCTTCCTAAAATTCATGAGAAAAATTGGGAATAGGAATACTATTGACAAGGGGCTCCATTGCCCCATGGAGTTGCTGGCAGAGGAGGGTATTGGCCCTACAGAGGGAGCTATTGTGACAATCAAAACTGATATAGCCCATCCAATGTAAGGGCTGACAAGCCACCATGTTAGTGCCATTGGGGGGCTCAGCAAGAAAGATTCAATTTAAAATAAAAAAATTTGTAACTTGTAAGGAATTTTTTTTGAAATTGAAAATCTAACAGATCAACCAACAATTTCCTCAGTGCAATGCGACTGATTAAATAGTGTTCAATTTGGGTCAGCTTGTCAAATCATGAGATAGGACCCTTAAAATTTGTCTAACCTGGAGAATATTTGAAAGAGGAAAAATGATATAATCTGAACTGACATTGTAGGAATTTCCAGCAGGCTGAGTTGCTATTAGTTTGTCATTGAACGCCTGACCTGAGGCTTTACTGCATTTATGGTGGTTAGCATGATGTCATTTGGACTGAAAGGCAATGGGAAGCTCCCAGGGCCACCCCACATAGGGGTGGTCCCAACGGGTCAGAAATGGGTTCAGGATGGCCAACCCACCTGTGCCTGGTTGCTGGAGCATTTGTTTGTCCCAATAGATACCCTCAATCACCAATACCAATTTTTGAAATGGGGACTTTGAACTATTAGCAACAGTCCCCAATGGAGATACCTGCCCGTCAGGGTTTTATCCCCAACGATTTCAGGGGAGTTTGGCATTGGAAAAACCATACTGCTCAATGGCACTATGTTATTGGAAATTCCAACTGAGAATTCATTGCTTGTCCCCTTCTGACTAATAGTTGCTCACCTGTCAGGCTTTATTCCCATAGATTTTAGACATTTTGATTTTGATTTTGAGGTTTTGGCACCATCAGTTCTATAAAGTCCATCCAGCTTGCGGGGATGATGGTTACTATGATTTCTGCACAGATTTCCTCAATTTGGCGAACTAATTTGGTAAAGGCAAGTGCAGGAGCTAGGGGAGGAATCTTCAGAGGGAGCACTGTTACCCAGCTCTCATCTACCACATGAGTGAGGTCACCCTGGGTGACGAGGGGTCTAGCCACCCTCTTTATACCCTTTTTATTAGGAAACGGGAAAACTTGCCAGTCCACGCAGAGGGGAAGTTCCCCTGGATTTACACCCTACCTTGGGATTGTAAACTTTAGGGATGATAAAGGTTAAAAAAGTAGGTTATTAGTAAACTAAGATAAAAGAATATATACTTTAGTTAGGATCAACTGAGATTAAATTTGTGATTAGTTTAATAAGTTTATATTGGTTAGTGGTTTGATCAACTTATATTGGTTTTGATTCAGTTTCCCTAAACATGTTTGCATCTCCAATGGAAGAATTGGACACAGTGGTACCATTTCCCGCTCCTTTGGGATAGAGTGTTAGAGGGGGTTTCTCCAAAATCTATAGTATGGACTGTACCATTTGGCATGCTAAACCAATGGACTCACTAAGTTCAACGTGGGCTTCAATTTGTTCAATGGTGGGATGGGGTGCACATCATCTGTAACTTTCAACATAACTCCGCGGTTTCCCACCCCATGCCTAATTATACCTCTAAACCCATTGGCGGGATATTCACTCCAGCTGGGAAGAATGCTGGCCTGAGGTTGGATTACATCAACCTTACACCTCCTAGAGCTCAATTGAGCCCAAATAACCAACAAAAAAACCCAATTAATTTGTTATCAATAGGTCCCAACATCAATATCAACCAGTTAACTCTTACATAATTAAAAAGGTAAAATTCCCCATTTCCAGTTTATGTCCTCCCATCTTGTCCAAGGATCTGCAAAGTTTGCGCACCAAAAGGAACCATTATTTCCTTAATCCCTCTTCCCAAGTCATTAAATTGCTGGAGATCCTTAACCAGTTCAACTCAACCCTGGCTCACTGCACAACTCTTTGAACAAGCTAAGGATCCACATATTGTAATGCTTAGCCCCATCCAATGAGTCATGAATGAATTGGAAACAGTACCCAAGTCAATGACCAAAGGGTGGAAAGGGTTCCTGATACCATTATTCTAGTGCGTGTGCTACAGGCACCATGGATGAACACCCGTGAAGGACAATTGCAAGTATTCTTACTCCAAGTAACATGCACTTACTCAAAGACAAGGTGTATAGGGAGGCAATAGACTTTCCAAACTCACTCTCAAAGTCCACCTCCTGTTTGTATAGGCCAAACATGGCCGCTGTTAGACTAAATATACCAATACAAACCTTGGAAGTCAATAATAAAGTAGATAAGGTTTAAGAACGGCTTTATTGGATATACAATAGGCAGGGTGATAGAATACAGAACTAAAGAACCTCCAGTTCCCAGGTCCCTTTCCTTATAGCTCTCTGCTGCAAGCATAGTTCAGGCGTTTCCATCATAACTGACACTATGTTCTTTGAAATATGCCATAACCAAACTCCCATAGTCCTAGACTGGATTAAATTCTATACTTTCTGAGCCACCACACCCAGGACCCAATCCAGTATGATTAAAACCAAACAGAACCTCAAACTCTCCCATTTTAACACCATTTGGTTTGACCCCAGGACTGAAGCAAGCACTAACCGCAATCCTGGGGCCTATCCAGGATCAATGCTCCCTCACCCCCTCCTTCTTCCACACCAGCCAGTCCTGTCTTAACAAAGATCAGGGCAATGTGATGTTGAGAGAAAACCTCAACCATCACATCAATCCCCTAGACAAGAAGAATCTTTGGATCTTCCTTGGACACTGAGCGCAATCTCTAGACATCTGCCACGTGGCCTCCTCAACTGGATGACCCACTTACCATACCAGTAATGACTGACAACACTGCACCACATTTGTGTCCAGGATCTCCTCCACCTCATATTCCTCGGCCCACATCTAAAACAAAGGAGAGGCCCTTTTTGGTGGCTGCATCAAGAACAGTTTGAGCTGCAACATGTGCAATACCAGATGAGCCCGTGACACCTCTGTAAACTTCAGTTCAAATGCCACCTCGTTCATATCCCTCACTATTTGGTTAAAGCCCAACGCCACTGGCCCCAACTTCCAGCTCCTCACAGGTTTGGCATAGTTCCAAGCGTTTACCAAGTCCCGATCGCCTCCCCTAAAAATGCTCTGTGAGGAGAGTGTTTATAATTCACCTTTTCCAGCGTGGAGGTACAAAATACACAGGACCAATGCCAGGAAACTAGTAGCAAGTATTAAAGTTACTAGAGCCCAGCATAGAGCTAGAGCTATAATAACATAGGGCGAATATGGCTACATGGTAGGGCATAACCATAATGGAAACCCTCGGTGCTTGTAGAGGGGAGAATAGGTGCCCTAGGTTGGAGAGAACCTGGGCGACACAACAGTTCATGGGCTGATAGATTTGTTGTAGTTATAATTAAATGGTTAAAGTTGTGTGAGACCTCCACAAAGAGGTCCGCGCACAGGATAGACCAAGATAGCATAACTATAAAGAATGGTGTACTTAATAAGGGGTTTATTAATAGGGAAGAAAATGACCAACTGGAGGATTTGTCTCAACATGATAAATTTAACGGAATTTGGAGAAACAATCCTTAAGAGAAAGTGGGTCTAAGCCGAGGCGCGCCAATAGGCGCACACTTCCATTGGGCAATACACTGTAGCTAATAATTGACTGAACTCAGGTAATTGATCGTAAAAGTGGCTGACCCAAGCTGGAAAATTCGAAAACTGAACAGGTTTTGAGACCCTGTTCTCCTAGAAACCAAAGCAAACCGTTTTTCTATTACAAAGCTAGTTCTGTTTAACGCTCCTGCTCTCATACAGGGCCAAACTTCACTGGCATCCATAGGACCAACTTGGGCATATTTTGCCTTCACCCAGAGTTGGTCTATGATATTATTGAGGTCAGGAAGGCCTGCTAACTTCACCTTCTTAGAATCCCTTCATGCTACTTTTCTCTCACGTTGGCCCTAAATATGATGTCATTTTCCAAACATGACATAACCCTCTCCTCCTTTTGGGGCTCCACCCCCTTCAGGGGCTTGCGCCAGGGAAAAGTGCTTATGGGCATGGGCCAACTTCATTGTGGCAAGAGTTTGCTTTGGTTGAGATCAAGCGGCCTGGGGAAAACACTCGTGGAAAGTTTCAATCAGGTCTTGGGCATGTGCACAGTTGTGCGCTGGTACCCAACTGTTTTCCACTGCATCAAATTCCTTCCAGGATACCAGGTACTCAAGTCTTCTCTTTACTCTGCAGGAGGCTACTATTTACTCCACCTCCCACTCTGGCACCCCATCCAAGAGATAAGCATCAGGAGTCTCTGGTGGAGGGCCCTCAAACAACTCCAATTTGCTCTTATGAAAGACTAAAAAGAATTGAAACAAAGAGGGAAGATCCAACTGGTATGAGGTGTGTCCCACCTTTCTAACCATGTGGTAAGGGCCAATCCTTTTTGGTCCCAGCTTTTTGCATAGCTGCTTGATAGGGATGTTACGAGCATTAAGCATCACAAGATCCCCTTCTTTGTACGCTGAACCCATTTATCGCTTACCATCAGCATTCTCCTTATACACTTGCATTGCCGCCTCCTAACTTGTGGAAACCCCCTGGTATACTTTCTTGATAGTCTAGGCAAAGTTCACCACCGCTTCAACTTTAGATCCACATCTGGGCTCCATGTTAAAAGCAGGGTGTCGCGATTTTGATATGACTGGATGATAGTCTTGGGACAGTCAGGCGGAAACTGCTGAACACAGTATCAGGTACAGATATTCGATTGCCTTGAGACAAGGCGATATTGGGATATAACGAGTCTTATTGGATATAATGAGTTTATTGGATCACCTCTAAATAAGGTGATAAGGTGATGTTGATATTTGATAAATACAAAGTAAATCGTTTACAAATATGGCGACAGCGGATTAAGAATAATAAGCCAAATTCAAGGAAAACTGGAGGAATAGAATAACCCAAGCAATGAGAAATAGTATCGCCTGCAGATGATGTATATAAGCGAAATGGGCAATTGAGAGAGTTAGGTTTTTGAGGGAAAGACGAGCGGGACAGCAAAATGTAGCTGTATTTATAAAATATTTAAAAAGAACAGGTCAGGACGATTGCTCCTATTTTTGAATATTTTTGAGTGCGTCCAAAGGACTGACGATCTTCACATCATCCACCCGTTGTTCAGAGGGCTCAACCTGTGTGATTAGCCCAGCGGATCCTAGTGATTCTTTAAAAATATAACAATGGTGCTCACTACAGGGGGCCCATTGACCAACCACCCAACACTCCAGAAACTCAGTCGCCAACTATGCCTTATTCAGGCCATGTCATTGGGGAGTCTTCCTGGAACCCTATAACAGCTGGATATGAGGAAGTCAAAGTCACACTAAACGCAGTACTCAGAAACCAAGATGAACTCCTTCAAGAACATAACGCGGTCATGCAACAGTTTGACAGTACATTTAGTTAAATGCGAATCTTGGGATTACAAAACAAAGAACTTGCTGCTCGACTAAATGATACCACCCAGCAGCTGCAATATGCAGAACAAAGATTTTCTACTCCTTCTCAGTTGTCTAGCTGGGAAGGAGATGACTATCAAGAAGATGAATCCTATGGAGGAGAAGACAAAGCTGGTCACAGATATGATGCTCCCAATAATAACACTGGATATTCATATGAGTTGGAACATCACTTACCTCCAGTAATGGCTGTACCACCTACCACCAATGGTTATGCCACCCTGGAAGCGATGAATATCCCACCTTCTGCTAATCACACTCCTCAGCGAGAATCCACTTTTGGGTCTCGTTCCATTCCTCAGTGCAGCCCTAATACCTGCAAACAAAAGGAGGAAATTAATGTCAAAAAGATACCCCCATTTGACCATAGTGGGAATATACATGGGTTCTTTAAACGGTTTGAGTTCGCCATGGAAGGAGGCTCTGATAAACAGAAGGCTAAGTTGCTAATATCTGCTCTGGATATGGGAAGTGCCGATCAGGTCACCTGTTGCTTCCCCAATAGTTCTGTCTCCTATAAAGATGTAAAGGACACTGTACTCCATTTGTTTGGAGGAAACTCAAAAATGTCACAACAAAAAGCAGTATTTTTAACCATTAAATTCCGTCAAAACGAGACTCTCATTGAGTTCGCTGATCAATTCACAACAGAAGCCCATGTGCTGATTGGAGCTGGGTACTTAGTGGAAGCTGACGTGTGCATTGCCATGTCTGCTGCGGTGAAGCCATATCGTGAACTTTCTAATGTTATTTTACCGCTTCTGGATGATGACATACCTCTGCTTAAGATTGTACAGTTTTTATGGCGGGTATCTCCTAACTTTCCACCGCCAAATTCGGATTGCAAGACTACCACTGCCACAGCACCCTCTTATTCTAGAGAATACTATTGACTGCCTCCACTTCATTTAGTAATC
>JAKSZP010010137.1:0-19403 GCA_022478985.1 Massospora cicadina | reverse complement strand
GGGTAATCTGATATACCAAATAGGGTCTCATCCAGACCATATGAGAGCATATAAACGGCTCGTTCTGGGATAGATTGCTTATGTTATAAAACGCGTTTTTCTGCTCTAACAAACCCACACTTATTCCGAGGGTTCTGTGTGCATTGCTATCCAGGGCCAACACCCCCAAGCCCAGAATAGATGCCTCATGCACCTCAAAACGTGTTGCAGAGAAAAAATGATAACAGAATCCTTTTTTTGGTTAAATTTGGGTTTGGACCACTCAATGTTCCCAATTTCTGTCAAGATGGGAAAAATCAGTGGGAAGCATCTCACAATTCAAGGAAATATCACTAGTCAAGGACGCGATATTTATAGGGATGACCATGGGTACATCATTGCAGCGGAATCGTCTGAAAACTTCACTTCATTTTATTGGGGCTATGTACAATTCTGAATTTAGAAGAATTTGAAGGATTAGAAGGATAAGATCACCTCATTTTAAGAGGTGCGCGCAACTTTTGGTTTCCATATTAATATGATTTGATCTGATGACAACCAAATTACCTGGCCCCTTCTGGGTTGGGGCGGAAACTACCCCAAAGTGTTTTGACAAGATGATCACAAAAAGTCTGAGACCACCAGGTATGAGCAGGAAGGGTGGACACTTCTCAATTGGTAGTTGCAAGAATAACGCCAATATGCATCAATACAAACCAAACTAGAAAACTGTGGTGAGCACCATCGTGGCAGTGACAAATGGCCAGTGCACCCAATTTACTAATATTGAAAGTCCCACATGGATAATTCGTATGCTCATATAATAAAGGGGTTGGTTGACTAATGTCAATAGAGCGTCTGTAACTCTCCTCGTTTCCAGCAAGGTGATGTGGGATGCAAACCCATATTGCTAAGGAAATAGCCGTTAAGAGGATGAGAAATGAGGCACCTTGAATGGTGCCTGTGCAAAAGGTACCCCAGGCAAGGGTGTAAAGCGCAACATATAATACCAGGTAAGTAAGAAATATCCCAGCTTGAGTGGACCCCAGAGGGGAGTCCCTAATCAAGTGCAACTTGGCGCTAGTAGACTTGGGTGCCTCAATCTGGAGGGGACCTAAATGGCCCAAGAAAGCATCTGGGATTTGGGTAAATGGTGATAAAAGGTAGTGGCCCACATAGTTGGAGGCCTCCCTGAAGAGGTCCACCACCATGTTCGCCCAAGGAACCATTGGAAAAAACGTAAAATAACGGGTAAATTTATTTAAGAAAGTCAACTAATGAGGAATGTTGGTCGCAAAAACATATGTAAAGTGGGCTGGGGAAATTCAGGTTCTGTGGAAGTGCGCCCAAGCCTTGACGCTCCAATAAACAGATGCTTCCATCCATTTTCGTAAAATACACCCAAAAGCCTTCACTTGAATAATCAATTGAAGCCGTAGTTTACCTGAACTTAAAATTTCATAACTTGAACGGGATTTAAACCCTTTCTCTCCAAGTAACTGAATCGAACCATCTTCATTTGTAATGTAAATTCTTCATTTCAGTGCCTGGGCCGAGATAAGAGGCTGGGCGTTTTGCAACCCATTAGTATCAACCTGGGCATGCTTGGCTTGCACCCAGCGTTGATCTAAGGTGTGTTTCAGGTCAGGAAGAGCCTGAAGTTTCACCCTCTGGGCCTCCTGCCGCCCAGCCTTATCTTTAGCATCAGTTCCCACTATTAAGTCACTTAACAATGACAAAGTCGCTCAACCACTTACTCAACAGATAAATTATAGAGCAAAACTGCCAACAAGATGAAAAGTTGTCTAACAAATTTATAATATGTCAGAATGAACTTATCAGTCAGCTTATCAGTTCTCTTGACTGTAAGAGAAGGTTTGAAATGGGTATGATAGCTTAAACCTAGCAGAAAGGCTGATGAAGATAAAAAGATGAGGTAAATAGACTAATTTATTGAGTTAAAAGGATTTGATACATATAGGGTGAGTGGGGAAACAATGCCATGAGACTTCATGAATCCATATTATTGAGATCTTCCACATACTTATGGATTGATTGCCTTTTTGATGCCTTCATTATTCTTTATAGATGAAGTCCTCATGACCACATTATAGGGTGTCGTGACTTTAAGGTTTGGGAAGTGGAGGTAAAATTTCCAGAAGGCATCTCTATTGATTTTTGTATGAGTGATGCATCCTGAATATTTTCCCATTGGTGCCTTCAGGGACAGGTCTTAATTAAAGGGCCTCATAGTTGACTCACTGGGGCTCAATTTGGGATTAGGGTTCTCTCCTTGCTTATTATTTTGAGTCCTGACAACACTCACCTCAAGATCAAGTCAGAAGGGATATAGGGTTGTAGGAATCAGCCATGGACTTGGTTCACAACTGTCCCTTGGGAAACGTCAGCAATGAAGTATTTGAAATTTTTTTATTAATAACACAGTAGAGTCTAGACCAAATAACATTGACCTTTTCTGTCAATCTCTAGGCCAACGGTGATAAAAAAGGATTAGGTCACAAAACTGGAAAGTCAGTAAAGAGGGCCAGCCAACATTAAAGAATGTCTTCTTTGCTGTATTAATAATAATTCCTTGATTGGCAAAGGCTTGAAGCCAGATGATTTTATTGGCTAAGGCCCTCAATATCAAGTTTGAGTTTTCAGTACCAAGAAATTGCGTAGAAGTTGAACGCTACTTGGCAGTCAAAGGGTACACTTATATAGAGCTACAAAGGAGGACATCTTGATTATTCAATGGTAACTTATTTGGTAAGAGAGTAAAGCGCTGGGCAGATAGTAGTTCCAGAACGTAGGGTCAAAGGTTTCCATCTTCCACAAGATATATCCAGATGTTCTACTAGCGCATTCTACTGCCTCATTGGTTTAGACATTATAGAAGGGAAGCGAAACTTTTTCTAGTCAAAAAATCAAAGTTAGTCCTTGAGCTACTTGTGAGGTGAAGTTTAGTCCAATGTCTGATAGTAGAGTTTGCGGGTATACATGCTAAGTGAAAATGGATTGGATAGGGATAGGGACATGGCTTTAATGATGGCATTTGGATTAAACTTTTGCTTCGACCCATTTGGTCAAATGGTCCACGGCTAATAATTATATTTGTTCCCATGTAAACTGGTAGGCAAAGGGCCCACTTCATCAATGTTGATAACATAAAATGGACGTTGAAGTGACAATCAAGTGTTGGTACCAAGGGGTATCCTGATCTTAGGTCAACAAAACATACCTTTAATCCTCTTGAATTGTCTTACTCATTTAAACCCAACGGCATTTTTTCTCTAATTATTCATAATTTTTTACACTGCTTCATGTCCCACAGTTGAGTGTCCATTAAAGATGACATCTGTTTAGGAAGAAGGGCGGATTTAAGTGAGCCATTTATTGTTGCTTCTCTTATACAATATTCCTTAATTTAATCTATGTTTACTGGGTCATTTTCTGTAGCTCAGTTTGGATCTCAGGAGCTTCTAACTCTCATAGTTCAGGACGGCCAATTAGTTAATATGGTGGTATTCTACAGTGGTTAAGGTGGCCAGCACCAGCATACACAAAAGACCATCAACAGATTGGTGGATTGCTCCTGGATGATGGAAAATGGTAAAATTGTAGTTCTGTATTCTTAATACCCACCTCACTAATTGGCTGTCTGAGTCCTTCATTTGCTGTACCCATTAGTGCAAGGCATGGTCTGTGATAACAGTAAAATAGGTGCATATAGGTAGGGCCAAAATGTTTGATTCCCAATAAAAAATCCAGGCACTCGCACTCAGTAACACTATAATTTGTTCAGCCTTGATAAGGGTCTTGCTAAAGTAAGACACTGGATGGTTGTTTTTTATCTTAATTGTTTTGAGCTAGGATAGCCCCAACTGTAACGTCACTACCATCAGTGAATAGAAAAGTGGCTGGTCAAACTGCATATGGTTAAAATATGTTTAGTACAAAGTTTAGTCCTCAGCGTATTAAAAACCTGTTCTTGTTCAGGCCGCCACTCAAAATGCACATTCTTCTGTAGAAGGTAAACTAGGGGTTGATAGGACATCAAAAAGAGGAATAAACTGATGATAATACCCACCATGCTCAGGAATACTTGTAAATCCTTAAGACTTTGGGAGCATGACATCTTCTTAATGGCAGCGACTTTATCTTCTATAAACTGAAATTCATGTTTTTTAAAATCTTGTGCCTAGTGATTAAATTTCATATTGTGAAAAAAGCACTTTAAAGGCTTGAGCTTCTTGGAAGGCTTTCTAATACAATTAAAGTCTTCCCAGAGATGTTCTATGTAACCATTAAAGGTTTGCAAGAATACAGTAATAACATTGAGGTATACAAAGTCACATGATAACTTCAAATCTACCAGGATCCCATCCATGGCGCGTTGGAAGGTGGCGGGCGCGTTGCAAAGGCCCTGGGGCATCCTAGTTGTCTCAAATATCCCTTTGTTGGCTATATTTCTGCATTTGAATTTTTTTCAGGTACTAGCCTACTTGTAAGTATCTTTTGGTGAGATCCACAGTGGGAAAATATTGTGACCTAGAAAGCAAGTGGAGAGAGTCATCAATCCATGGAAAAGGGTAACTGTCCTTTTGGTAATGGAGTTAAGCCTTTGATAGTCCATCACTACTTGATATTTAACATCTTTCTTCTTAACTAACAAGAGGGGGGAGGCTTAAGGGCTACAGGAAGGCACCAGTAACCCAACTTAAAGTAGCTGCTTTAGCTCAACAGCCACCTGAGCTTCTTCAACCTTGCTCCTTTAGTAGGACAGTGTCAGGGACTGGAATATCTTTAACCCAGTCTGGCATAGCAACTCGTGAACTTGCCATGCCTGAGCTAAGAGTCCAGTATAACAAGGGAAGTATACGGATAAAAAATATAATAGCTGTGAATAAAGGTCTGTTGGGCCCTGATATAGGTTGTAGAGCTTCAGCTAGACTAACCCCTGTTAGGGCCAAGATACCAGTAACAGTGGGTAGTTGTGAAATTGAGTTAGAGGATTTTTTTGGATTTTCAGAGTTATTTAATTGATATATGCTTGATAATAAAGATCCTTGTACTTTACTAAGGATCAAAAGCAAGTAAATCAAGTAAGTATTTAGAAGCATCTTAACTTTATTGACTGCAAGGAATGATTTTAGAAATATTCAGCTTATATTCACTTTTCATACTAACTGAACTAGCTTTAGGGCTTACTTGATTCTTATCTAGCTTTAGATTCTTTAGGCTCTTTCTGTCTTAGATAGCCAAAGCTTAGACTAGTATCCAACTGCCTAGTTAGGACTACTAAGACCTGGCCCCAGGTGTTCTGATGTTCGATTCAAATTTGATAGGCTTGAATTGACTTGTCTGACTCGTTATTTGTCTGCTATGTGACTTTGCTATCATCTTCAATTTTTTAAGCTGTTTACATATATCATATATTCTTTCAATAAGAACTGATATATCAGGGATATCTTTCATGTCAGGCTTTTCCCTGACATTATCCCCCACCAAGGCTGAAGCCATCTGCAAATTTCTTTTTTTCCAACCTTAAAGTAGATTCTTTGCTTTTTTTAGGTTTTCCTCTGGTTCCCAAGTACTTTCTTCAACAGGGTACCCTACCCATTTTACCAGGTACTGAATCTTTACATAATGCTTCCTACTTTTAAGGATTGATTCTACTTCATACTCTGGAGTCTCTCCTTTAATCAATGGAGGGGCAGCTGTTCTGATCTGTTGATGGGGTAGAGAGATACCATCTTTCTTATGTAAAAGGGATCGGTGAAATACATTGTGGATTTTCCATTCCTTGGGTAATGCTATTTGATATGCTACCTTGCCTATAACTTTCTCTACCGTAAAAGGTCCTATGCATTGGTGTGCTAATTTGCGTGATGGAACACCATAGGTATAACTCTTGCATCTAGGTAAACTTCATCTCCGATTTCTAGGATCTTTCCAGGTACTCTTTTCTTATCAGCAAAATCCTTATATGTCCTGATTGCTCTTTTTAGATTTGCAATGCATAAGGCATGAATTTGTTGAAAATCTTTAATAAAGTCTCTACCTGATGGGTTTTTGAGATTTCAGTGAAGTTAGGTCCCCAATTCACACCATAACTATAGTTTGCCTTAAAGGGTGACATACCTATAGAAGCATGGTCCAAATTATTATAGCAGAACTGGGCCATTGTTATAAGCTCTTCCCAATTATTTTGTCCTGAATTCACATAGCATCTAAGATATTGCTCTAATACTTGATTTACGCGTTCTGTCTGTCCATCAGTTTTAGGATGATATGAAGTGGATAGACATTTTTTAATACCTAGATCCTTCATTACTTGATTCCAAAAATTCGATGTAAACTGAGTGCCACGGTCTGTTATCACTTCTTTGGGAATGCCGTGTAAAAGAAAGACATTTTTTATAAATAGTTGGGCTGTTTCCTTAACTGTTACAGATGTTTTAGTAGGTATAAAGTGAGCCATCTTTGTAAATTTATCAACGACTACTAAGTTTGCATTGTAACCATTTGAATTTGGTAACTCAACTATAAAATCCAAGGAAACTGATTCACATGGTTTTGTTGCCATACTTAGGGTTTCAGTAAGCCCTGTGGGTGTCCTCTTCTAGCCTTTGTAAGACAACAGGTCTCACAACCATATAGGTACTTGATCACATCTTTTATCAAACCAGGACAACGTTAAGTTCTCTGAATAAGTGAAAGTATGCTATTTCTTCCAGGGTGACCTGCCATGCTTGTGTCATGGTATTCACGTAATATAGTTAGCCGTTGAGGACCTTCAGGTATATAGAGACACTGTTTCCAAAGTAGAAGATATCCTTTAAGTGAATAACCCTTTTGGTACCAAATGCTATTGTTGTTATACTTTAAATCAGATATGATTTTTTGGCAAAAATTGTCTTTTTCCTGGGCTTTGATCAATTCGTCCTCCCATTTTACTAGGATAAGGTGAGAAAGTTGATATGATTTTCTGTTTGTTTTCAGTAAGACTTGAATATTGTAGTCTTCTATCTCCCCTTCATCTGGGATAAGATCTGATCTTCTAATTAAAGCATTTGGGACTACATTAATTTTTCCTGATTTATAACCCATTTCTAGCTCATAGTCAGCTAAAGTGAGAGCCCATCTGGCTTGACGTTGATTTAGTTGCCGAGGAGAAAAGAAGCAATTTAAGATTTTATGATCAATCAGAATGGTAACTGGATGTTTAGCCCCACATAGTTATCTTCTCCAATGCTTCAAGGTCTGAATAATGGCTAACAACTCTTTATCATAAATGGGGTAATTACATTCAGCTGATAAGCTTCTTTGAGTAGTAGGCTATAAGGTGAAGCCTATTATTATCCCCCTCCTGTAGTAAAACACCTCCAAGTGCAAATCCAGAGGCATCGGTTTAAACCACAAATGGCCTCTCATAGTCTGGCATAGCTATAACTGGTGCTGTAGTAAACGCTTTCTTTAACTCATTAAAGGATCTTTCTACCTTTGATGACCATTTAAAATTTACATTATCAGAGGTGAGTTGCGTTAAAGGTAATGCAATTGTTGAAAATTTTTTGATAAAATCTCTGCAAAAGTTTGCTATTCCTAAGAAGCTTCTCACCTCCTTTCTGCTAGTTGGTGTAGGCCAAGAAGTAATAGCATTAACTTTACTTGGTGCCATTGTAAACCCGTTCTTGCCTACAACATAACCAAGTAATTCTACTTCTTCTTGTGCAAACTCACATTTTGATAATTTAACATGCAAATTAAATTTTTTGAAATTCTCAAATACTAGTTGAAGATGATTGAGATGATCCTCTTTGGACTTACTGTATACTAAGATAACATCTAGATAAGCAACACAAAATTGATCCATGTAGCCTCCTATTACAGTATTGATTATCTGTTGGAATGTGCTAGGTGCGTTGCATAAACCAAATGGCATTACAAGATATTCATACAGGCCAAATCTTGTTTTAAAAGGGGTTTTCCACTCATCTCCTTCTTTGATTCAGATTTTACTAAATGCATCTCTAAGATCAATTTTTGAATATATTGTTGCCCCAGAAGAATTAGTCGCTGAGGTGGTCTACATCAGGTAAGGGATACCTTTTTTTATAGTGATATCATTAAGCTTCTGGTTTTTGACACATGGACATAAACCTCCATCTTTCTTACTCACAAATAAAAGTGGTGATGAGCATGGGGATCGTGAAACTCTGATAAAACCTTTGCTTAGCATGGTATCTAAGTATTTTCGCAAAGCTTTGTGTTCTTGTTGATTACAGCTGTAGATTGGCCGTGAGTAGGCTGTTTTCCTGGAACCAAGTCTATTGCATGATCTAATAGGCTATTCTGGGGTAGTTGATTGTCTTCCTCTTTGCTTAAAACTGAAGCCCATTGCCTTAAATACTTAGGAATAGTTGCTTTACAGGCCTACAACTCTATAATTGGAGTATCAGCAATTAACAGCCCAGAGCATCTTGCTTTAATCAAAGGCCAAGTTTCCTTTTTCCCATTAAAGCTAACAACGGCATGATTCTCATACTGGTACTGAAGTTTCATCTGACATGTCCAGTTATATCCAAGTATTACTGATTGAGTAGTTTCCTTAGGCACCCAGAAATCAACATCTGAGGTATAGGAACCAATATGAAGCCTAATGGGCTGATAAGAACGATAGGTGTTGATAATCTCCCCATTCCCAAGAGTTACATCAAGCGATTCAATTCCTTTTGTACATTTTATACTTTTTTAGTAAATTCTCAAAAATGAAATTTCTAGATGCGCCTTTATCTATTAAAGCATCTGTAAATTCTTTATATTCATCATGGCTTAGAGCTAAATATAAAATAGGATAAGGTTGAACATTTTTCTTTAATGGAGATTTAGCAGAAACTGTTTTTTCTGAGCATTCATTTGCATAATGACCAGGCTTGTGGCAATTATAACATAGCTTTTCTTTGGTCCAACGTTGTTGATAGTTCTGATAAGTTTCTTTTCCTTATGTTTGTTTGAATTATTAGGTGCTTCAATCATCAAACATGTTATGGTCTCAATTAAATCCTGAAGAGGCATAGTGATTGGATGATGTCTAACCAATTCTGTCCAAAAGTCACTTAATCCTTGGCGAAAGAGAAGTAAACCCATCTCAGAATCTAAAATCAGCTTTATGAAACGCATCAAGAAAATTTTTGTATAATCCTCCATAGCTTGATCTTCCTGTCTTAGCTTCAGTAAAGCTATACGTGCTTGTAATCTTGATCCAGCTGGTGTTGCAGCAGCTAAAATTCGACTTTTAAAAGACTCATAATCAGTGCATAGACTTTCATCTTCTTCAAGAGCCTTTACAAACCAACTAAGTGCATCCCCAGTGAGTTGGGAACCTATTGCCATCACATTGCATGCATCATTGTGATAAGTGTTGAGGTAGATTCTGAATTGTGCACTTAATAAAGCCAGTCCTCCCTTTATAGTTGAGAGTGTGAACTTTTCAGGAAAGTTTACTAAGGAACTAAAGGAAAATAGTATGATTATCTACTGTCACAGTCTACACTTGGCTGGGTCTTTCTGAGTTCCTTGATAGATTATCTTATTAAGACTCAGAAAAATTTAAGCGCGCCTTAATTTTACTTTAAGCCTTTAACAATATATATACGTTTATTGCGCCTAGTAGCATAAGGAAAATTTGGTAATATTTTTTTGGTAGCCAGTCAATTTGTCAGGGACTGGAATATCTTTAACCCAGTATGGCATAACAACTCGTGAACTTGCCATGCCTGAGTTAAGAGTCCAGTATAACAAGGGAATTATACGGATAAAAAATATAATAGCTGTGAATAAAGGTCTGTTGGGCCCTAATATAGGTTGTAGAGCTTCAGCTAGACCAACCCTTGTTATGGCCAAGATACCAGTGACAGTGGGTAATAGTGAAATTGAGTTAGAGGATTTTTTTGGATTTTCAGAGTTATTTAATTGATATATGCTTGATAATAAAGATCCTTGTACTTTACTAAGGATCAAAAGCAAGTAAATCAAGTAAGTATTTAGAAGCATCTTAACTTTATTGACTGCAAGGAATGATTTTAGAAATATTCAGCTTATATTCACTTTTCATACTAACTGAACTAGCTTTAGGGCTTACTTGATTCTTATCTAGCTTTAGATTCTTTAGGCTCTTTCTGTCTTAGATAGCCAAAGCTTAGACTAGTATCCAACTGCCTAGTTAGGACTACTAAGACCTGGCCCCAGGTGTTCTGATGTTCGATTCAAATTTGATAGGCTTTATTTGACTTGTCTGACTCGTTATTTGTCTGCTATGTGACTTTGCTATCATCTTCAATTGTTTAGGCTGATTACATATATCATATATTCTTTTAATAAGTACTGACATATCAGGGATATCTTTCATGTCAGGCTTTGCCCTGACAGACTGGATCAAATGGGTGAGCATCCCCATTCTCATCATGATGTAAAATGTCATTCATTTTTCAAAAATCACATGTGGAGGTTGAAAAGAGGTCAGAGTATTCTTATAGTAGTTGATCAACTCAGCTCTACACTGCTTGCTTGTGGCTAACTATCAATAGGGGTATCAATTAGAGCTACTGATGGGGGAAATCTAGCCCAAAATTCCTTAGCCTTTTAAATTTTTGTACATCATCAATGGCCTCTATAGGAAGTATGTAAACGTAAGCAGCTAGAGCCTTATACCTCACTGTCTTAGGTTTTTCAGTGAGGTTAGCCAGTAGCACACGTATGTATTCAGTATAAATGGGATTAAAATCCTGGGCAGGTCATGATCTCCTTGACAGATGAATTATCCAAGCCTTGTGTTTTCTAGTGATTGTCCCCGAGAATTTTGATATGTACTCTGGTATCAATTATAAACTGGGGATTTAGAGGTATAGTAGTCAGCTAAAAAAATAGAAATACATGCTCTCTTAGCCATCTACCGCAGGAGGAGAAATCCATTCTAAGAGCCCCTCATGTGATATTTGAGCCTGTCAGTCTGACTTTTTTTATAATAGGCAGGCCTGAGCTTTGACCTCCAACTTGGCGTTGTAAAAGTTCATAAACCAATGGAACCCTATGCCCTAAGAGTGATAAAAATATTTTATCATAGTGCATGACGACAGTTTAGTCACAGAGAAACTAGGTTCTGAGGAGGAGGTCATAACTAGGGTTATATAATGCAATGGCCAAGGTATTTAATGACAGCTTTTTAAAGCGAATGGGCAGCGAGGAGTAGGCCCTAATTGACCAAGTGCATTGTGGTCCAGCCGTGCCATCTTCCATTTAGTGAGGCAGGTCAGGAGCTATCTTGATATGGTTCATTAATTTAGAGATTTGACATTAAGAAGGGACCACTGTTTATAATGGCGTGGACAGGAACCTTGTGAACTCAAACAGTAACTCATGTGACTAAATTCTAATATTTGGGCGTAGAGTGTAAAACATAAGAATTAATTATAAAAAGAATAAGCAGAATTCAGTTCTCTATTATCAATGGGTACCAATTCATCTCCACGGTATGACAACATAAGACTCACTGGAGGTCACTAAATGTTCTTAATGCGGTACAGGGCAGTCAGCATGAAACGCCTCGTCCTTCATGATGAATGCCTTTTTCCCGCCTCCTCAACAAGTCTCTTCCATCAATTCTTGGCGCTATGAAGAAATCCATTACCGTAGATGCACCAAGGTTTGGGGTTCTTCTGGCTCTTAACAACGTGGACTTGAGGACGGCTGGGAGAGGCAGACATGGAGGATTTAGAACCTAAGATAGATGCAGAAATTTCATTAAATGCTTTCAAAATTTCTCAGATACAGGTGAAGTTGCTCTTCCACCCAATCATGTGCAGTTGGACCTCAGAATAAGACACCATCATGGAGATTACTGTGATTATGGTGTCATCCAATGTAATATGGTTAGTGTAACCAAGGATTGTTCTTGGGCATAGAATCAGCTGGTGAACTCAAAGGACATTTTCCTTTGTTAAAAAATGGTCATTAACGCCCGCTTTTGATTAACAAGGTCTGATTGCTTCTGAACTTCTGAATTAGAACATTATAGACTAGTTCTCAAGTGTGGCATTCCTTTAATTGGGTAGTCATAATTTCAAGGGCTATGCTATTCATACAGGAGTGGATGTGCTTCACATTCTAATAGTCATTAGCCTCCTCCATCGAGCTCTCATAAGTGTAAAGGAAGAAGGTGATAATGTCCTGTCATGGAAATAAATTTCTCCTTGAAACTAGGCTTAAAGTTAGTCACATTAGGAGTGGAAAGAGTATTGATGGCATGGACTGGAGCAGGCTCAGAATTCTTAGTTTCTTCATAGTTGCGAGGGGTCTGTTGGTCCAATCGTCATCTCAGTCCTTTTAGGTCATCTTGAACTTCATCCCAATGGCGGTTTAGAAAGGTAACAGAACCTTAAGGGAAAATTTCTTCTTCAGAGATTAGTTTTTTTTCAATACATTGGAGGAGCAGCTGACTTTCAAGGTCACTTAAGCAGCTTATATAACATTGACAAGTTTTTTCAAACTGAGAAATGCATCTATTGGTAGCTTGGGAAAATTCCTAAGTTATCCATCTTATTTAACAAGGTATCAATTAAAACTCTGGTATTGGGGGAGACACTATCTAAGCGGAGCTTGCATCCTTAAGTCACATTCTTATTTGATTTCATAAATATGTGAGAGATGTTAGGACATCTTATTTCCAGAATCTGTTAGGATCATCATGAGTGGTTACCTAAGGAACTGGATGGTCCTTGAGTCTGTGGAGACTTTTTTATCAACTAGCCCACTTATCCTCAAGGCTCTTCAGTACCAGAGGCGCTATCACGGGAGGATAAATTATGGTAATATTTCTTGAACAACCATATATAGTCCTCTATCTGATTGATACATTGGCTCCAGGTGGGCTTGAGGAGTTGTATTTTTAAAATCTGCTCCTCAAGGCAACCCAAGAGTCCACTATCTAACATAGCAAGCTGGTTGTGAGCCTCAGTAATCAGTCAGAAATTATCCACAATGGCTTCCCAATTGTTGTGAACAAAGGAGGAGGCAGCATTATAGAAATTGTCGATATCTGAGTGTTTGTTTTGTGTGATCCCTAATTGTCAAGCTACTTCATGGTGATGTAGACCAACTATTTTTAAGATGTGGTGTAATGCTGAATGGACGAAGCTTTGTAGATAATGTTCAGTACCCAAAGTCAACTTTCCTAAGGGTAGTAGAGCCAAGGTATCTAAATCTTGCATTGTATAAGGCACAAAGGGGGCTCAGGAATGACTAGAGCGGCCACCCGCAGAGTAGATGCTGTTCAAAGTTTGTTTGATAAGCTAATTGACGTTCTCATATTAGAGTTAATACATACCTTTATCAGTGAAAGGTAAGGTGAATTGGAAGGTGTCTCAAAAATTCTAGGCTTTCAGGCTGTAGAGGGGTCAAATTTTTACTAAAGTTTTTATTCTATCAAATTATGCTTCTCGACCAGTCAGCTGATTGGCCATCTTGATTGCTATTATTTCTCATTTTTTGTAATAGACGTTAACACTGGAAAGCTTAGAGCCCACTGTAGTGAGAACCACTTATGTTGGCTTATAATTTCTCTTGATTGTAATCTGAGGTTCAAATTGTGACTTGAAGCTGTAAAACTAGTGTAAAGATCAATTAAGACGAAAATATGGGGTAAATGGACCACTTTAAAAATTAAAAAGATTCAATATCTATAAGATGAGTGAAGACACAATGCCAAGAGGACCTCTATGGATCCATATGATCAAAATCTTCACATACTTCCTATTTGACAGCCCAGTTGACGCCTTCATTGTTCTTTGTTGATAACCTCATCATGACTGCATTGTTGGGAGTCATGACTCAAGCTTTGGAAAGTGGAGGTGCAATCACAGAGGGCATCTCTATCACTTTTTGTGTGCATGGTGCCCCTGATTGAATTTCCAATTGATGCCTTCAGGGACAGGTTATGATTGAAAGGGATTGAGAAAAACTATTGGGTCTCAATTTGGGAGTAAGGATCTTACCTCATTTATTATCGTGAATTCTGACAATACCCATATAAACAATTTGTGGATCATTCTAATATGTCCAACAGGTTGATTTAAACTATAGGTGCTGAAAACAATGCTAATTAGAAAAGGAGGTGAGGACTAATGACATGTCTGCTCAGAAGAATGACAATTAGCAATAAGGTCACCTACTATGATACCAGAGGTATCAATTACCACCAAAAAGTGGACAGTTTTGTACAGGCACATTTAAAGTGACATTAAAATTGGAGATGGATGTCAATACAATCAAAAACATCACTAATGATCAAATAAATGATAAAGTAAAAAGCAATTTCTTAGTAGCTTGGATTTATAAGAAGAGAAAAGGAATATAAAGCATAATATATAGAGTAATTAATGCAGGTTGACCTTGGAACAAATATAACACACCAAGATTTTTTTATAGCCAGTACAGGTTTTGAACATGATTTGACAAAACCTGCACTAGAGTGGAAGCAGGAATTACCCTGCCAGGCTAACCACCCTAAAAACATAGAATATATTTAAATCATTTATTTTTTAAATCTTTATTTGAGGTGGGCTGACCTGGGGATGTACCACACCAAATAAGGGATCAAAGAAATGGGAAAGGAGGATAAAACTTAGAAAACCTTTATGTGTGGCGTATGATAGGCCAGGAACTCCATGGACCACCTTTGCTATTTGCTATATTGGTTCAGGGCATTGGTTTGCAACCCCAACACAGTCATAATCATCCCTTACCCAAAGTCCATCTACCAGGATCAACTTGGGGAGGCAGTGGTAGAGGGTCCATATTTAAAACATAAAATATAAAAAAGTATAAAAAAATAAAAAGAATTGTAAAAAAGATAATAAAAAGGAATTTAATTTTTTAATTTTATATCACCTCCCAGAATTTTTATCTGCCTATGACGCCCTTGGGATTGAGAGATGAATGATGACTTTAGTTAACAAAATAATTTGAGTTAGATGCTCACCAAAGATAGATAGTCACTGAAAAGTCATGTATGGGATATGATAGAAATAAAAGAGCAACAACATGAAGCAAGATATTTGTGGTAATGCTCATCAAGGATAGAACTAATCATTGTCAAATTCCTGAGCAAGTAATGAGAGTAATGAAGATGTGAAGCTAAGAAGTTAAGCAATATTGTGAATTAGGCCTCCGAATTGTTGGAAGTACCTATAGGGAAATTGTCAAAGAAGGAGTTTAGAGCCAATTGTCAAGATATATTCAAACAGTTGAGGCATACCCTATCAAGAAATTTTCATAGTAGCACAAAGAGTGTGAAGAGAGAAAACAGAAATCTCATGTATGTTATAGACAATATAAGGGATATGCTGGATTTTCCATGACAATCTTATCTGGCTTTGACTCAAAATTGGAATTTATTGATACCTGTTTTAACACAATTATTGTTTAAGGATTATTACTTATTAATCATATGTTATATTAAATTTCAGGATTTATTACCAATGTTGATGTCAACTAATAAATAATCAGTGGCATTTGCAGACAACGTTAAGAGGTAGATTTTAGTTTTTAGCTGAATAACAATAATTAAATTCTAGGAGGATACCCCAGTGGTAGAGTATGGACCCTCTACCACTGCCTCCCAATTTTGATCCCAGTAATGGACTTTGGGTAGGGGACGATTTTGACTGTGTTGGTATTGTGCACCAATGCCCCAAACTGAGATAGCAAATAGCAAAGGCGGTCCATGGAGTTCCTGGCCTATAATATGCTGCACATGGAGGTTTTCCGGGTTTTATCCTCCTTTCCCATTTTCTTCACTTCCCTAATTGGTGCAATATTGTCCCCAGGTCAGCCCACCTCAAATAAAATGTAAAAAAACAATAATTAAATTCCTTACTTGGATTAATTGGGTAAAGTGCCGAGTAATTATGGTGCTTCTAAGAGCTACTAAAGCGTTATAAGGCTTGTTTTGATGGTAGTTTATGAATTGCCTTGGGCAATGCGCCTACCATAATTGTATATTGTTCCTTTACCTAATATATGGCTGCTAACTTGAAAAGGTTAATTTATTGGGGCTGACTAAGGCGTTAGAGCCCACTATCTTAAACGTCATTTCAAAAGGGGTTTAAATTTACTAGCAATAGATGATTCTAAAAGAGGTGCTTAACAAAGAGTGGAGCACCAAACTACTCTTTATAAACTCCCTTCTAGCTTATAAAGACAGTAAATAGATATTTATATTAATGTATTTTTAATTTTATTTAAGAGTTGTAGTGATCAGATGCCCTCATCTATCTATTTAATAAATCAGTAGGAGTATACTTTAGTGGGGTTAGAACCACTTATAAAGGTGATATGACTGGCTAGATGTCACCATACAACTAGCAATCTCCTTTATACTTACCTCAAATTCAGAACCTGTTCAGTAAAGTCACTAAAATTCTACATCAAAAAGAACTATTATTAACTTATTATAGACTGTCTGAGGAATAAGTTACATATTAAAAAAGAAAATACATACAGAGTAAACTTTCATTTTATAAAATTTATAGCCTTATGATAATTCAAACCGTTAATGTAAGATAAGTCAATAGTATATATTAAGGATCCATTGACAGGAGTAATTATAATCAAAATCAGCAGAATTATATCATACAAAGAGGTTAATCTCAATAAATTCTCATAGGGATTTAAGAACAACTGCATCGTTGTTAGAATGTTATAGAGCTATATACAAGTTGTTAGAAATAGCATATTACTTAAATTGATACTATTGAATTTCAAAGTGGTGGAACAATAACATGATCCTATGCAGTAAAGAGTGCTGGAGCTTATGCAATAAAATTCAATACTTTTTAGATCTTAGGTTTCAAGAACAACATAATCTAAACTAACTGATAGACATAAAATTAAAGTGCAAACAAGAGATTTTCAAAAACTAAAAAGCTCTAAAATTCAAAGAATAGCTTGATCGTCCAATACCATATTTCTTCATTTATGGTGATGTACATGTAAAGCACCATTATGTTACATCATCCCTCTGAAAGTAGAGCCTCTGTGGTATGTGGACCTCTGGAATCTCTTTATTGCACCAGAGTACGTAAGGTATCAAAGAAATGTCAAATTAACCTTTGATAGTAACTAGGAAAGTATTTAGAAGTCCAGGTGTATAAGGCAACAAAATACCTATAGTCTTTAGTGTGTGGAACCTCATACATTTGAGATCTAAGTGGTACCCCAAATCTTTTTTTACAAGATTCTAGAGGCCAAAAAACCGACAGGAGCAATAAAAATATATTAATACTTGAGATTAACAACATCTTAGTTTTGTAGGCTACCTGATAACTATATTATACAAGCAAGACTATGACTCTGCTATAATCTATTTGATGAAGAGCTTAGTATCCTACTAGCACTTACAATGACACAATTCTAATAGAAATTTACAAGATAATTCTGTATGTATAAGTATATGGTAACCAAATAGGTGAGTAAGATGTTAGAGAAGTTCCAGTATAAATGGATAAAGTTTCAATGGGGTGCATCAGTGCAATGTATCATCTGTCACCACAGATCACTTAAAGAGCATGATATTGAGCAATGCTTTAATCATGATCTAAAATCTGGTTGAGGTTTGTAAAACATTATCTTAGTCTCTTGACACTGAAGGAGAAACAGCTGGGAGTATGGACTTGAAGAAATTCAGTCAGGGCTCTATGCTAGCAGTCTTGGATTTCTCATGAGGTCAAGCCAACCTCAAACAAATATCTATACTCAATATAAAATCAAATATAAACTCTAGTTCTTTAAAGGCTGCGTAGAATTATAAAAACAGTAAAGTAATAAAAGGAAAAACTTTTTTCTAGTGGGGAGCTAGGGATCGTGACTTAACCTATAAAGGCGCTGAATCATAAGCAATCAAATTAGGAATTCCTAAATACAAAAAAGTTTAATGAGCAACACTTACTAAAATCTAGTTAAATACAAAAAATCCATAAAGTATAATAAAAAGTTTGAGGACAAGATCTATCATTTGATACCATATAAAAATATATGTGGAGAGAGATATTTAACAACATAATATTGTTACAGCCATTAGATTATAATAATAGCTAGTATGGTTTGATAATATATAAACAAAGTTACAAATCAATAAATCTGAGTAAAAATATGTCAGTATAAATTATATAATATAACTGTATATAGTAAAGTAGAATAATGGAACGTAATAAAGAAGAAAGTTTATTTTAAAAGTACACCACCCAATTAGAACAAAAAATAGCTAAAAGCTAACTATGTATTAGGATAATAAATGGACTTATACTCATATTTTGTTCTTATAATCAACTAACTAGAAAAAGATCTGATGCTATAATTATGTATAATTTCAACTTAAGTGATATAAGCTAGTTGAAATGTTTTCTATGAATAGTAGTAATGGTAGTTTACATAACATATTTTAATTACTTTAACAAAAAAAAGAATAGACAAATCATCATTCATTAATTATATATATTATTTTGGTATGAACCTTATTATTTGTTATATAGAAAGGACCAATTTTGACCTTTTGCTTTAAAAATTTTGCATTTCAAAATATGAGATTAGCATTTTTTGTTATATGAAAGCATCAATAATGATTATATTAAATCATAATATAAAACAATGTGAACTTGATAATAAATGGAAAACCTAGTTCTTAATATTTTTCTATAAAAAATATCCGGGACATGAATTATTTTAAGATTAAAGTTTTTAACTATAACATCATAGATCTTCCATTTTAAATTATAATATTAACCTTTGGTAGCTGATTTCAAACTTGGCTAAAAATAAGGAAAATTCTGTTTAAGCTAAGTGAAAAGCAAACTGGTCTTTACTGTCAACATGTCTCAGGTATTCACGATTTTTATTTGAATATATTTTTAATAAAATATGTGATTAATTCCTTGCTGATATCCTTTCTCATTAATATTTATATATACTAAGGAAACCATATATGGTTGAAATTATATTAATATTTAGTATCTTATTGATTTATATTGAAAAGATAAGGATTACATCATACTCAGATCAAGCAACTGTTTATACTGAAAAGGGGTTAAATTAGTTACAATAAAGTATTGA
Source organism: Massospora cicadina (assembly GCA_022478985.1). Classification (NCBI taxonomy): domain Eukaryota; kingdom Fungi; phylum Entomophthoromycota; class Entomophthoromycetes; order Entomophthorales; family Entomophthoraceae; genus Massospora; species Massospora cicadina. Next base: position 257 of record JAKSZP010010137.1, on the reverse strand, counting down.
CTTGATAGAAACACCTTTAATATTCATGCTAATTGTAGCAGAAGTATATCTAACGTAATATGACAAATTTCATTTTCTATAGTCTCTATTTTAATATAAAAATTCCCTGAGAAGTTTATAATAATCTATAAAATACCAAACTTTAATGCAAACGAGCTTAAAAGTGTAAGTTTAAATAAAATTAACTATAAGGCATTGAGACTAATAGCTGTAGCGCTGTCCTATGAAAACCTTCTTATGATATATATTGCTTCCAT
>JAKSZP010010136.1:0-19455 GCA_022478985.1 Massospora cicadina | reverse complement strand
ACTGTGACCTTTCTGCATCAACTATTTAACTCACCATGGCTGCCCCCAGGTGTTTTTCTGTGACAATGGGAAGAACTTTACCTCTATAGTGGTCAAGATCCTGGCTACTTTCATGGGAGCTCAACAATTCTTCTTGGCACCTTATAATCTCTCTACAAATGGAACCATGGAGAGAGCAAATGGAACTTTGGTCTCAATACTACAAAAAAATGTCCACTTCAGACCCATTGCACCGGGATCAATTCTTGCCTAGTATCCTTATGGCCTACTGGATTAGTTATCATTGGATCCTGAAAATGTCCCCTTTCTGCATCTCATATGGTCAAGAACCTGCGGTACCTGCCCTTTTAGCTAAGGATGTTTTTTCTGCCAGGGTTGATGATCCTGAAAAAGCCATGAGAAGATTGGCTCAGCGCATCATTTAGCTCCAATCTGAGGCTATGACTAACTTAGCTAAAACCATTACCAAAGAGGGCCAAGCTGCCAATGAGCTCCAGGCCCCTCTACCTTTCATACAAGTGTCAGATATGGTCTTTTATTACCACAACCATATTACCCCCAGAAGCAGCAAGCTTGGTTCAATTTGTGAGGGTCTCTTCAACACCAACTACTAAGAGGGGCTGAGTATTCTAAAGAGTCTCTGGATACAGGAATCATTATAATCCAAGTACTTGGATATTTCTTATGCCCCTGTTCTTCCCCAACATTCTTAGAGGGGGTAATTTCATACACTAACCTTCTCAAATAAGGGAGAAGTATATTTTGGGTCCAAATTTTAGTAATAATGGACCGCCACCCTCTCAGAGAAATGATCTATTCCATAGTAATCAAATTACTCCTTTCCTTTGGCCAAATAGGCCAGATAAAGTTGTACTTATTACCTCTGACCCCCAGAAAAATGGTTTACCTGAGTTGGAGAGTCGCCCAAACACTAGCTTCAGTTAAGTGTTGTTGTTTATGAAAAAACCACCCACTTTTATGGGCTTGAAGGGGGTTTCAAAGGGTGAACAAATTTTACATACCAATCAAAAGCCAGAGAAGGTGAAGATCAGCTGCAAGGAAACTATATTTAAGAGGAATGATTGGGTGATATATATTAAATCTTTACCACATAATTTAATCATAACTGAAGTAGATCAATCATTTTGTGTTAAGACAAATTGAGTTGAAAAGATTTTCATGAGCTCTGAAAGTCAGTTCACCCTCATCAAAGCTGCAATGCCCCCCTGTCTATAATGAATCTATTACCATGTCCCATTATATGCCTTCAAATACCCCAAATACTGGGCAAAGGTCCTCTAATAAAGTATCATTTATCACACCTAAGCACCTGATTTGGAATGATATTTATAATTATCTTGTATTTTAATCTACTGTAAATGTGGCCAAATATTTTGCATTTAAAAGTTCATCCGTTGTTGAAATCCTGCTGAATCAGCACCTGCAAGCAACTAGCTACCAGGATTCAAAACAAATACCACCAGGAATGGGGTGTCACTATTCAATGCATTATATGGATATGTAGATGAATAAACTTACTTTTTCATTGATGCTGAAAAAGTATTTAATTTCATTAAATGAAAAAATAGCAATTAAAGTGGTAAAGATCTTACTTAAATCTATAAGAGTCTCCTTAAAGAGACTCTCTAGCAAGCATCAAATATTAGTATTATACCTAAATCTTTATCAGCAGGAAATTTTTTTATCTTAGTTCCATCTTATCATTTTATTAATTATGTTAAAAATTTTGAGTAACATGGATAAGGCCAGCTAATATTATATAAAAACAAAGATAAGTATTCATTTATACTTAATAACAGATGGGTAATATTTAATAGAGTATGTGCTAGATATCTCAACCATCACCTTGATGATTCTTGAGTTTTGGCTTTATAGCTACTACTATTGGGCCATTAGATTATTGTGCATGGTTGTCAGGGAAACGGCATATGAAGTTTAGACTGGCCTGCCAGCCAGGATGCAGAAGCACCCAAAAAGCAAGCCCGAATGCCAGAGGCATTGCCACTCAAACAACATTTATGGTGTAGGAATTTGGTAAACAAATGCTCATTGATGTGTGGCAAACGTGGAAAGGATCTGGTAATGAACCAAGTAGTTACAACTCCAGACCCCACATGTCTTGTTGCAGGTAGTTGCACTACTGGACTAGATGCCTCATAATTTCAATGAAAGGGGTTGACACCAAAGCAGAAGTGAGGGGGTGAATCCTTGCATGAAGGTGAGAGAAATGAGCCCAAAGGATTCCAATATCCTGGTGGCTGGTGGCTTTAAAGATGGTATTAGGCTTCCTTAATCCATTGCTTGAGAGATCCAGTTGACTATGGAGTATATTGTGACCATCAAAACTGGTATATCCCATCCAATATAAGAGCCGATGGGCCACCATGTTAGTGCTATTGGGAGCTCAGCAAGAAAAATTTGAAGTAAAATAAAAAACAAAATCTGGAAAATGTAGGGAATTTATTAAAAGTAAAATTTAAGAAATTGCCCAACAATTTCCTTAGTGTGATGCTACTGATAAAATAGTGTTCAATTTGAGTCAGCTTGTCAAAGCGCTGGATTGAGTTCCTCAAATTTTGACCTAACCAGGCAAATTTTTGAGGGAGGGGAAAAATATTTTAATCTGAACTGACATCAAAAAATCTGGCAACAGGCTGAGTCACTATCATTTCATCCACAAACCTCTGACCCAAGGATTTAAAGCATTTATGGTGGTTATCATGATGGCATCTGGCCTGATGGGCAACGGGAATCCCCAAAGGCCACCCCACATAGGGGTGGTCCCAACGGGTTGAAAATGGGTTCAGGATGGCCAACCCACCCATGCCCAGTCGCTGGAGCGTTTTTTGGCCAAATGGGTACCATCAATTGCTAATCCTGATTTTTGAGATGAGCATTTCAAACTATTGGCAATAGTCCCCAATGGAGATACATGCCCATCGGGCTTTGTCCCTGACAATTTCAAGGGGAGTTTGGAGTCAGCAATCAAATTGCTCAATGGCTTGATGCAATTGGCAATTTTGACCGAAAATTCATTACTTAACCTCTTGCAACTATGAGTTGTGCACCCGTCAGGGTTTATTCCCATAAATTTTGGATATTTTGACTTTAATTTTAAGGGTTCAGTGCCATCATTTTTATAAGGTCCATCCAGCTTGTGAGGATAATAGTTGCCAATATTTTCTGCGTAGATTTCCTTGATTTATAGAACTAACTTGATGGAAGTAAGCGTGGGGACATGGAGAGGAATCTTCAGAGGGAGAGCTGTTACTCAGCGCTCATCTAACATATGGGCGAGGTTACTCTGTGTGACAAGAGGTACAGACGACCTCTTCAGACCCTTTTTATTATGAAATGGGTAAACTGCTTAGTCTACGCAGAGGGGACGTTCCCCTGGACTTACATTATCCTTTCCTTTTTCCAGAGGAGGGGTGCCACCACCTGGAAACTGCCTTTGAGCTAATTTTTGTGAGCATTGGGCAACTTGATCACCATTAAAGTCACAACTTTCGAGGGGGATGGGGAGCATCATGATGGGACATGTGAAAAGCCACAACCAGTTTCATGCAGTTTGCACAATCTCAGGCCTTTACCCAGCTGTTCTCATAGGTCGGATAACCCTTCCAAGTGATGAGATATTGAATGGACCTCTGAGATCTGCTGGATGCTAAAATACCCTCCACTTCAGCTTCCTCCACATCCTCTATCACTATTGGCTCAGGATACAAGGGGATAGCCCATGAATGGGGACAGCTGAGATATGTGGAAGACTGGATGTTGCTTCCAGTGAGGTGGCAACTTCCTCTGGAAAGCTCCATTACTTAAATCCTCCTCCACCAAGTGGGGACTTGAATGCTTGATTGCAAACTTCTGGAGGGTACCTGCATCCTCAAATAGCGCGTATTGAGCATGACATATGAACTCACCACAATATCATGAACAGAAAGCCACTTCCAATCTACAAACACTTGTAATTACTGATAGCCTTGGCGAGATGCTCCCGTACCAAGGACTGAGTAGACCAAATGTGCTCTGCATGATCTGTGGCAGCTGGGACCTCTGGCTGCAGACAAGGACTGGCTGAAAATGAGGGTTATACTCCAAAGTTGCTTCATATGGGGAAAATCCCATAGAGGCATGCGTTTCATTATTATAAACAAATTGAGCGAGAAGAAGGTCATTGGCCCAGGTATTGTGTGCAGCTGCAGCATAGCAGCTCAAGTACTGTTCCAAGATCTGATTGACTCGCTCAGTTTGGCCATTGGACTAGGGATGATGTGCTGTGGATTGACAGGGTGTAGTTTTTAAAATTGATAAAAGCTCATTCCAAAGCTGCGCTGTAAACTGGGGCCCACAGTCGCTGATAATCTCCTGTTGGAGACAAAACATAGAAAAGACTTGGCTCATAAAGAGAAAGTAGTTTCTTCTAAAGAAATGGCGGAAGAGCATGGGATAAATAGGGAAAATTTTATAAAATGATTTACCACCACCATCACCGCGGTAAACCTATTAGAACAGAGAAGTTCAATAATAAAATCCACGGACACCAATGTTAATGGACCCTCTGCCTGTTGTAAAGGGTGGGGGATACCATTCCTTATTGATCAATATGACTTGGCCCATGTGCAGGTAACAAAATCAGTGATCCAGGCTGGCACTACTTTTGATAATCCTTCCCAATTATAGGTACTCTTAATCAAGTTGATACATTTTTTATTACCCAGATGGCCAACTGTGGGGTGTTGTGATGAGCCTGAAAAACTTCAGCTCTAAAAGGAGGAAGAACCCACATTCACAACCAAAAATGAATAAGGCCCCCCACCAAAGAATATATGGAATGCTTATGAGCTGGGAGGGCCATTTGTTCCATTAGCTCCACTCCTTTGGGACAGGTCGTTTAGGCTTATAAAACTAGTGAAATAAGAGGCGCATCAGGAGCTAAGTCCACTAATGAGACCATGAGAGGTACAATGGATAAGATTTGAGTGGTGGGAATCATGGTGATTAAATCTTCTTCATCTGAGTCCGTGGGGCAATGATCAGGGTTGCAACTGAGGAAATCAGGTAGCATGTTTAATGTACTTTGCACAAACCCATATTTAAAGTTGAAACTACACAAATCCTGGTTGGTGCAAGCTTGCCTATGTTCCAACATCTGTGGTTTACAAAAATACAGAAAGGCTTGATGATCTATATGTATTGTTATCTCATGCTGGGCGCCTTGTAACAGATACCACCAATAAGTCAAGGCCCATGCTAGGGCTGCCAATTCCTTATCGTAGATAGCCCAAGATTGCTCAGTAGAAGAGAAATTGCAGAAAAATTTGTGACCAGATGTTCTAAACCATTGTATCCTAAAGCAGGATGGCCCCAACTGCAACAGATAAGGCAACATATGCAATGACATATGGTTTAAAGGGATCTGCATGTTTTAGGATGAGGGTGATAAAAACACCTCTTTAATTGAATCAAATGCCTGCTGACACTCGGGTGTACAGTAAAAGAGAAAATTCTTACCTGCGAGTAGATGAAGAGGAGCGGCTAACTGGAATAGGGCTGGGGAAATTTTTTTTCAGAAAAATGATTTTTATTTATTGCGGGGAAGGCTGACCATGGGACGGACACTTCTGAATATGACTCAGATGAGACAAAACTCAGTACCAGGTGAGGCACCCCAGAGAAGCGATGCTATCTCTTGTTGCCAGCGGGAACGCTACTTATGGGGAGGGGGAGGGAACGTGTGTAGGGGGCGTAGCCACTATTGAGCACGTGTGGAGGAAGGGGTCTGATTTGATGAACCAGACTGGGAACCAGGAGGAGACCAGCTGCCGGCGACGTGGTGGAAGATATCCAAACATCCACACTTGAAAGTGATCCACCAAATGAGACCGGAATCTGTGGACAGCTTCAGGGAGGGTGGGGATGGATCCAGCGATGGCATCCAAGACAATCGTGTGGATAGTCCACATGGCGATTGCAACCACCAGAGCACGGAGGGAGGGTGGGAGGGGAGGCCATTGATGAAGCAAACATATCTCTTGACAGACTGAAGGGATGTGTTTGATCCTGGCCTAGCAGACGTTGGACTTCGCGCCATATTACTTTAGAGGTGGGACACTTCTCCAGGCGGTGAAACAGCGTTCCATACTGGCCACACATGACACAGGATGAGTGTAAAGCATTAGAGCGCTCAGCTGTACGATACACCCGCCTCAGGCAGCGCCACACATGGGAATGGACTTGAGGCTGCAACAGAGGATGGTGTGCGTATTTCCAGATAGTCTTTTGGGTCTCAGTGGAATAAGGGATGTCCATCATGTCCAGGTAGTCCACCCTGGATAGGACTTGGGGTCAAATGGGGATCACGCCATCACGGATGGGTAGCCCCTGTACCTCTTGTGTGAACTGAGGAGAGGGGCGGCCTCTTTGGGTTGTATGTCCACTAATACGAATTCTCCACTCTGCGCTTTGCATGGAGAGTAGGATTCGTTTGTAGTGGGTTTTTGTCCCGTGAGGACCTGTGGCTGATGTGTGCGATGCCAGGTATTTCATCAGGGAGTGGGGGTTTGATGGGTTGTTGAGGCCCAAGGCTCGGGAGAAGTTGGAGTGGGCCGCGCGGGACCAGTGTTGGGATGGGAGTGTAGGAGCAGTGACGGCCGCAATCCAGGTGCCTAGGATCTTGGCGGCATGGGCTTTGAAGTCAAGTAGGCCCATGCCACCATGATGATGAGGGCCAAACATGGCCTCTAGCCATACTGGTGGAGGGCGGCCTGACCAAATCCAACCTTGTAGCAAAGCATACAGGGATTTGAAGAAGCTTGGGGAGAAGGGGATGGCGTGGGCACCAAACCAGACTTTGGATAGGAGCATAGAGTTGGCAAGAACAACCCTGCCAGTGAGGGTAGTAGGGTGGGCTCTGAGAGAGGCGATTCGCTTCATCACGTTGTCCAGTATATGGCACTCCATTACTGCTGACACGTATCCTCCTGCCTCCAACCACACGCCCAGATGGCGTACCAGTCCTATGGTAGGTCGCGGCACAAAGGGGAGCACCAGTGGAGCGGTGTGTTTTGAGTTAGTAAGGCGTGGACTTGGGCGAGCAGCTGGGCTGGGTTGGGAACTACTTGCTGGGGCCCAGCAGTTCTGAAACTGACCAAGGAGGATGATTTCAGTTTTGGAGGCGTTCAGTGCCGCGTTGCTTACCCAGGAATATTCCTGGATGAGGGCTTCAAGCGCGCGTGCATCTTTATTATTAGATCCCCCACCACGTAATCATCTGCAAATGCCATCATCTTGACTGGGGTTTGGCCTGGCACATGGACCCCAGTGAGTTGGGCATTCACATTTCGCAGTAGTGGGTCAAGGCTGAAGTTGTATAAGAGTGGGCTCAGGGGGTCCCCTTGTCGCAGGCCCCTTTGAGGATGGACTACATCCGTTAGGAAACCTGGGCCGCGCACAGCCATTGTTGCAGATTCCGTGAGCAGCATCACCCAGTTAATGAAGCGGGGAGGTAGGCGAAATTGTTGGAGGCAGGCCCTAAGGTATTCCCAGTTTACTCTATCATAGGCCTTTTGTTGGTCCAAGAATACAAGTGCCCCAGAGGCTGTGGATTGACACACATTAGCCACAGAGTGCACGTTATCCCAAATTGACCTTCTGGGGATGAAACCAAATTGTTCTGGAGAGATGGTGGCAGATGCTACAGTCCCTAAACGGTTAGCCATGATTTTTGTTAAAATTTTGGTGTCTGTGTTTGTTAGAGAAATGGGGCGCCAGTTGGCTAAGTCTAGCCTGTCCCCTTTCTTGAAGAGTGTGACTGTAAAAGCCTCATGTCCTCCTGGTAGGAGGCGCGTTTCCAACAGGCTTTGGTTGAGTGAGGCTAGCAGCAATAGGGATATGTATTTAAAATTTTTTTTGTAGAACTCATATGGAATGCCATCTGGGCCTGGGCATTTTCGGTTTGGCGCACCGCGAATGGTAGTCCATAATTCATTCGGAGTAATTAAATTCATTATTTCTGGGTATCAGAAAATGGTGCAGATATGAGCTCTGTCGAGAAATTCCGCCATTTCGGCCGGCTGAATTGGTTTGGCTCGGTATAACTTGGAGTAATATCTTTGCGTTTCGATTGCCACTTCGGCTGGTGTGTCCACGATAGAATTATCCGATCTTCGCACCTGTGTGCAGGCCACGCTCTGGCATGGTGCAAAAAATTTTTTGAAGAAGTATGCAGTGCACTTGTCACTTTTAGTGATGTGTGTGGCCCTGTATTGGACACAAACCCGATGTTTGTGTTGCCTTTCAAGTGCGTTGAGGTGTGCTGCTGCCTCCGCCCACTTCTGGCCCCATGCAGGGCTATATCCTGAGGCTGGAATGTTGGACTCCAAGTGGGCCAATTCTGCCAGCGTGCGCAATATAACCGCCAATGTGGCTCGTGAGCATCTGGATGAGAGATGGCGATAGTGGCAGATGGTGTCTTTTTTGAAAGTTGCCCATGTGGAAATGGGGTTCACGCAAAATGGTGCAACAAATGATTTTGCCAAAGTTGCCTCTTCCACCCATGTGGAAAATCCTGGCGACGCAAGCTCTGGGGGGCGGATTTTGCACCAATGTGGGGCCTTTGCAACTGTGACGGGTAAGTGGTATGTTATCAAGACCAGTCGGTGGTCGGAAAATTCCATTTTCGTTGTTTTGAAGTGGGAGATGTGGGGTTAGAATTTCGCCGGCACTAGAATAAGGTCAATGCGGGTCATGGACCTTAATTGGCCGTTGTGGATGTGGGGTCGCATCATGTTTTTGAGCAGTGGGGCATGTCGCGGCAGCGCATCCATTAACCCAAGGGTGGCTTTTAGAATGCATAGTTCTACGTGACCCTGTGGGGCATGGGGTGAGGGCAGCCACCGGTCCGTTGGTGAGGTTAGCCAACAGTTCATGTCACCAATTAGGAAAGAATTGGGGGGTAGCGGGAGGGATTTGACCGACGAGAAAAATTCCCGACGCTCTTGTGCACCGTTTGGGGCATAAATGTTGACAATTGTGTGTGCAACATCAGCCCAAGAGAAGGTTACGACGAGCACTCGGTCATTTAGGAATGTTTCTGAAGATGTAAATTTGAAAAAATTGTTTTTCTGAATTAGCACCCCACAGTGCTTCGACCAAAAGGATAGGGATGGTAGGAGCATTGTTTTCCAAGAATCCTCGGAACCTCATGGACAGTGGGTTTTTCTGGATGGCCAGGATATCCACAGGTAAATTATTTTGTAAAAAACTCAGTTTCCTAGCCCGGGACAGGGAGGCCTTGAGTCCAGCGATATTCAGCATCCCTAGAGTGAAGGTTTCCCCCATCGCACCTTAGGTGTGAGGGGGTGGGCCCCCTGGCCCACCAGCCTCTTCCAGGTCCCCATGGGCTTACACAGCAGCACGGGTATTAGCAGCAACGCTATCGGGGTTTTTGTTAATTTTTGCGGAAAGAGTCGCGTTGGCTTTGGCCTTCACTTTTTGTTTTCCCGACGTCGGACGAATTTTTTGTGGTGCGGATAAGTTTGGTGCACCGTCAAGTGAAGCAAAAAAAAAATAAATTTTGGTTGGGATAGGTTCCAAGTCAGTTTCAACTGGGGCTTGGGTGCAGCGATTGGGTGAGATCAAATCTCCCATCGGATCCTCGGATTGAGTGGCCCATTCAGCTTGGGCCTCCCAATCTGATTGGGTGATGGATTCCCGAGTTGCTTCCGCTGCGAAGGTCTCCATGTCCTCCTGGCGTTGTGAGTGTGGGATGGTGGTGGTGACCTTGGCCACTTCCTTGGCCGCAGTCCTACGGGCCTGCTTGGCCTTCTTCCGCTCCTGTGGGGAGATGGGCTTTACCAATAGGTAGCAGCCTTGTGCTCCCCATGGGAAAGCCTCTTTGGTGCTTGCAGTTGGTTCATAGTGCGCCTCTCCGCTGGCCATGGCCGCCGAGGGGTGCTCTTGGAATGTAACACCCTCTTTAATGGGGCACGCGTGTGCCTTATGGCCGAACGCATCACAGTGGGTGCAAATGGGGGGCGCGCTGTCCACGGTTACCTGGAATGGGTGGGTGGTGTGCCCTGCGATGTCAATAAAGGTGGAGTGCAGGATCTGGGTTAGGTCCTTTGCGATCTCCTCAGTTGGGGTCAGAACTGCGATGGCTTTGCCAGTGCACAGGTGTGGCATCAGCGTGAAACGTTGCATTTCAAAAGATTGTATTTCGCCATATATGGCGAGACCATCTTTCAGGTGTTTCTCCAAAATGTCACGTTTTACCGTAGTAGGCAAAAAGTCAAACGTGAGGAAAATTTGGTTTGATTTTGTCCATCTGGTGCATTTAGTTTTGACAACCCGTTGCCCTTCGGGGAGGTCAACCACTACGCACACCGCTGCAGCCTCGTCTGCTGCTATTTTGCTTTCAAAACCTAGGTCCAGCCAACCGCGTGACATGGAGTGAGGTGCAACGTACACCGCGGTCGGGAAAATTTTGTGTACATCTTCACAAAATTTTTCCCACAGGGCCATGTTTTGGATGTCCAGATACACATGGACTCCAAATTTCACCAACGAAAGTGGCTGGGAATGTGGCGTATTGATGTACTGGTTGCATCATGCTTGCCACGTGAGTATCTCCAGGGAAATTGTGACCGCCGGTTTTTTTAAATTTTTTTCTATTCCGCTGGTTTCTCCGGGGCGTTTTTGAACGTTAGAGGCCGCGGGCCTTCCACCTGCTCCTCTTGCTTTGCTTGACCAACTGCTCCCAGACATGGGCGCAGACTAATCCCCTCTATGAGATTATCAAACTAGATTAAGTCTTGAATTGAATGGGTTGCAAAAGTGTTTGCAACGAGAAAGAAAAGTTTTTTTTTCAGAAAAATGATAGTGTCCAAAAAAGCTTCTAAATTGTTTTTGGATTGTTGTAGTTGGCCATTCATGGATGGCATATAACTTGTTGGGTGGAATAGCATACCCATCTTTTAAAACAAGATTGCCCAAAAATTTAACCTCCTCCCTATAAAGCTTGCATTTTGAAGGTTTGAAAAACAGGTCTTCCTTGTGCAAGGCAGCTACTACTGCTTCCAAGTCTTTTGTGTGTTGTTCAAGAGTTGGGGAGTGAACCAAAGTCTTGTTAATTTATGAGACTGCACAAATGAATTGGAGATCACCCAGCACACTATTGATCATTCATTGGAATGTGGTCAGTGAGTTCTTCAACCCAAAGGGAATTACTCAATATTGGAAAATTACCTCATCATTTGGATAGTGGTAAGCTATTTCAGACCTTCCATCACCCAAATATGAGTAAAGACATTAGCAAGGTCAATTTTAGAGAACACGCTTGACTTAGAAATTTCTTGACTGATAGTTTGCTCCAGTGGCAAAGGGTAGGGATCATGAACTGTGATTTATTTAGGTGACCATAATCTATGCAGGGATAAAGGGAACCATCGGCCTTCTTGGCAAAATTGATGATAGAAGAAACTTGAGATGTCTATTTTAATAATCACCCTTTCTTAAGCTGTCATCCAACCATGCATTGAGAGCATCCTCCTCCTCTGCTGTATGTGGGTACAAAGGACAGTTAATATTCATCACCTTCACAGTTGTCCTAAACTCTAAATCTAATTTAGTATGAGGGGATAAATGGTCCGCCTTCTTAGAATTGAATATACTTTGATATCCCATTAATGCCTCAGGGAAATCCAATGGGAGGCCTGCAGGGGAAACAAGAGAAGTGATGGAACTGCAGCCTTGAGTTTTAGTAAGGGTATCCACTGAAGGAAACTCCCCCTCCATCTGGTCATTAGCAAATGACAACATGTTAGACTCCAGGTAAATTCTAACATGCTGTTGACGCCACCAACCCACCTAAAATTACTGGAAACACCAAGTTCAGCATTTTGGAGAACAGTTTGCAAAGGCTAAACTAGTGAACAGAGAAAGGAACTGGGCGTTGGACTAGGTATGAGGGTTGGGAGGCTGATGAAGAGACCATTACCGTAGGACCCAAGCCAAGGTCAAGCTCCAACTAGTGGGCTAACTCTACAAACATAATATTACCCAATGCTCCGGTGTCCACCAAGTGCTTGAGGGAAGCATGGTAAACTCTGATACTAATCTTCATGGGCAATAAAAAATAGGTGAAGTTTTGTTTATTGTCAGATTTGGTTGTTTCTGCTGTGACTGAAGAGATAGCTAGTAAATCATTGGAAAGGTTGGGCTCCTTTTCAGGAGTAAAATTGGAAAGAGTAAGGTTTTGGGAACCAGCTTCTTCAATCAGGCTTTTACTGACTATTAATAAATAAATCAGGATAATTTAACTTGGGTGCAGAGGTATTGGCTGACTCTGGGGCAAGTACCAATACTGGTTCAACGTTGAGAAAAGAATCCAAGTCACCGTTGAGTATCCCAATCATATAGTTTACAACTTGGAGGTAGGGAGCATGGCAAAGGGGGGCATTTATGGAGGTCATAGACTTACAATTGTTCCACTGTCCCCATAGGGGTGGACCAAACTTCATGATGAGCAGAGTCAGAATCCAACGCCAATATAAAAATTGCTTGGAGCATATCATTAGAGAACTCAAGCGTGGGAGCATGTTCTTAGATGGTTGTGATTAAAAAGTTTAAACTAGGGGCTTCAGCCAAGAAGGAAAGTAATTAAAATAAACGTCCTTAACGCGACACAGGGGATTTTAAAACTGCTGATACTGCTGCAACAAGCGAGGTAAGATCACCCGCATGAGCAGTGGAATGCATAAATCCTCACACCCACCAACGGGCTTCTCCTTCTACTGCATCCAAAAGAGCAACACCTTGCTGGTCATTGGATAGTAAAGCAGCATTATTCAGGGCAATGACAGATCACATTTGCGCCTTGGTAAGGGCGTTGAGGACTTTATTAGCAATATCTTGGGAGTGGACACTCAGATTCCCTTCTTGAGAATAGGTTGAGGCAAGAGTAGCAGCCCATGGTGCCCTGCTACCATGGAGAAATTTCTCCAGATTATTTTGAACTCTGTTCACAAAATTAATGACTGACCAAACAAACAGCAGGAGACAAACTACTGACTGCACGTTCATTTGTTGAAGGGTAACCACTACAGCGACCAACTCAAAGATAAGGGCAGAAATAGCTGGAAACAATGGTTGGTTAATTATGTCAGGGAAACGGCATATGAAATTTAGACTGGCCTGCTAGTTGGGATGCAGAAGCATCAAAAAGCAAGCTCAAATGCCTGAGGCATTGCCACTCAAACAACATTGTATGGTGTGGGAAGTTGGTAAACAAATGCTCATTGATGTGTGGCAAATGTGAAAAGGAATCTGATAATGAACCAAACAGTTATAACTCCAGACCCAAGTCTTGTTGCAGGGAGTTGCACTACCAGACTAGCTGCTTCAGGATTTTCAATGAGAGGGGTTGACACCAAAGCAGAGGTGAGGGGGAAGATTCTCACATGAAGGTGAGAGATATGAGCCCACAGGATTCTAATATCCTGGTGGCAGATGGCTTCAATGATGGGATTAGATTCCCAAAAATTCATTGCTCAAGAGATCCAGTTGACTATGGAGAGAGCTATTGTGACCATCAATACTGGTATAAACCATCTAATATAAGGGCCAATGGGCACTCATATTAGTGCCATCAGGTTCTTAGCAAGAAAAATTTGAAGTAAAATAAAAAAATGGAACTTGCAGAAAATTTTATTAAGAGTGAAAATTCAAGAAATCAACAACAATTTCCTCAGTGCAATGTGACTGATTAAATGGTGTTTGATTTGGGTCAGCTTGGTAAAGCGCTGGATTGAGGCCCTCAAATCTTGACCTAACCAGGCAAATTTTTGAGGGAGAGGAAAAATAATTCTAATCTGAGCTGACATCAAAGGAATTGGTGACAGGCTGAGTCACTATCAGTTTATTACAAATTCCTGATCTGAGGCTTTAATGCATTTACAGCAGTTAGTGTGACAGCATCTGGCCTGATGGGCAATAGGAATCTTCAAGGCCACCCCACATAGGGGCAGTCCCAATGGGTCATAAACAAGTTCAGAATGGATAACCCACCCATGCCCAGTCACTGGCCATTTGTTCATCCAAATGGGTACCATCAATTGACAATCCCAATTTTTGAAATGGGGGTTTCAAACTATTGGCAACAGTCCCCAATGGAGATACATGCCTTCAGTCTTTGTCTCCAATTATTTTGAGATGAGTTTGGAGTTGGCAATTGTACTGCTCAATGGCTCAATGTCTTTGGCAATTTCAACTGAGAATTCATTACTTATCCCCTTCTGGCTATGATTTTCACGCCCTTCAGGCTTTATTCCTGTAGATTTTAAATATTTAAACTTTGATTTTGAGGGTTCAGCACCATTGACTTTATCAGGTCCATTCAGCTCATAGGGATGATGGTTACTGATGATTTCTGTGCAGATTTTTTTGATTTGGCAAACTAACTTAGTGGAGGCAAGTGTAGGGGCTGAGGGGAGGAATCTTCAGAGGGAGAGCTGTTATTTAGCGCTTGTCTACCACATGGGCAAGGTCATCCTGTGTGATGAGAAGTACAGCCATCCTCTTTGGACCCTTTTTATCAGGAAATAGGAAAACTGCCTGGTCCACGCAGAGGGGATGCTCCTCTGGACTTACAATGGTGGTGGTATGAATTAAAATCTGAAACATAAATTCTTTGGCAATAAAATGATCTCTACTATAGTCAGAGGATTATAAATAACTCTTAACAAAACAGATAAAATTATAAATTAATGTTCAAAAGAGTCAAAGCTACTTTATTATTATATTTTAGAACTGCATCAAGTGTTAAAAGAGTATATAAAGTAAAAGATAGAATTAGCATATAGTTTAGTTAATCTATCTTTTAAAGTTATATTCATAGGCCTGAAGATCCCTCATTGGAGAAAACCAATATTTGGTTATATAATTAATAGTTTAAATCGTATAAATTTTATAACTTATTCTATGAGCAAAAAAATTTGTAAGCTGTATTTAGCATATAAGCTATCAAGAGAGTTTAGATAGAAGTATTTATGCCCAAATAATATTGATATAATATGATTTAGTATTAACAAAATATGTGATACTAGGCTACTATACCTGATAGAAGAAATATGGCAGCTGGCATCACTACAGGGGAAGGCTTCATCCTAAATAGGGTGAATCTGACAACAAATGAAAGTTTTCCTTACCTAGTGGTAAGGATGACTCAGTCACAAAATTTGAAACCAAAATAGAATTTAAGAATTTAAAAAATAATCAAAGGCTATCATAAATGATTGACATCAGTAGGACACAATTATTATGCTACATTATTAATTAAAAAAATTTATAGCAAATATATCAAATAAATTTTGCTGGCTTGATATGATTATGAAAAGATGAGATATGATGGTGAAGAAACTTTTTGGTGAAATCAAGCTCGTTTAACTAAATATAATGATCCAAAGATTCTAATAACAAAAAGTTAATTGCTAATTATATTTTTTGAACTTGATCTGTGAATAATAAAACAAGATTAGAATATCTCAACCAGGTGTTATTGTAGCTACCCTTGATGCTTAACTTTGAACTCAATTTCTAAACAATTCTATCATTACCAAAGGTCCAAATTTGTATAAGCATCATTGACCATCTGCTGATCTTGTAGAGTCAAATGTAAAATATAGATCTAAATTCAACATGTGTTATAATTTTAGGACAATAGAATCTAATTTCTATAGTTCTAAGAAAAGTTTTAGTTTGCAACCATCTCTATTTTTAACTTTAGATTTAAGTCATTGGTGCTGATAATGCTATGTAAAGTAGTCTTTTTGTTTAAGTTTAAAGAACTTTAGCCGGGCTTCAAATAGTCTTAAACACAGCTGCCAGCTTTTTCAGCTCATAACATCAAGAAGTAACTGAAACTTTAGGTTCAAGTATTTGAATGCAAGGTTCACACAAGTGTCAAGCCTGTTAAATCTATTGCTGTATCAGTTACTTTGGCTTTAAAGATCATTCTCGGTGGTCTCTTTTACTAATACTGTAAAAACTGATAAGCTAAATCAAAATATATTGCTGTTGAATGAACTTCCAATCAGATCATAAAGATCTGAATTAAAAGCCCAAAAGCAAAATTGCTAATAGTCAGTGCCTTTTAATTAGTAACGTATAGCTACAAATTGAGTTTATTATTTACCCAAATTACCCAAGTAAAGGTCACATATATTAACGTTATGCTAGAATTAAAGAAATAAGAGGATTGCGGGTGAGCACATGTACTAGAGCCCTGTGTGGGGCGGTAAAGTACTGGATTGCTGATGGAGTGAATTGATTCTAGGTGATTACTTTAGATTTTATATATATATAAAAGATAGATAATAGATAGATAACCACCAACCGCACAAAAATAAATTAAGCCTATCAATTCAAAGTGTTTATTTTAGTTTTTATATATACACAAGTATCTAATATAGAGTAACCTTCTGTGTAATAAACATATTCTATATTTTATTAAAATGATAATAGATAAGGTGCAAAAAAGTCAGGTTTATAAGTTTCAATTATCTAGCAGTATATGTTTACATATAATCCTGATTAGTATATTTTTCCTGGGGTCAACTTAGCTAAACTATGTTTTAATATATGCAAAATATGAAACTTAAAATCAATAACCTGCTCGCTTGTATAAAAGCATAATGATATTTTAAATATGCTTTACAGCTTTTTTATATCCACCATTAAAAATATAAGTAAAGCATTTATTAAGTAAGAAATAAATAGAAAGCAAATTTATTTGGGCAAGCTGACCAGGGGACAGACAATGCCAAAAGACTCAAAGAGCGAAAATAAACAAAAGCCCTAAAAAATGAACTGAAATGCCCAAAATGAGCAGATCGAAACAAACACAACAAAAAAACACAACCAACCAGGTGGGACAGTGGAGAACCGCTTATCCGACTATGGTGGAAGGGGAGGGGGATTGGATAGCTCTTCAAAAGTAGAGGCATCCGGAGAGAGTTGGTGGCACAAGGCAGAGAGCATAGGCGTGGGGGTATCCACAGGTTGGGGGTCAAGCACCGGAGGTCTCAGGTAGAGCTGGGATGTCAAGACAGCTTAAAATAAACTCAGCGAGATTATATTCAGCTTAAAGATAGGTGTCGAGACAAAGCAAAGGACTCAAAATTTATATGGGTGATTCTGTTCACAGTGGTAACCTTTACTTGTGCATTTACTTTGCAGAAAAATATGTTAACCTTCCTATCGCTTTAATTTAACCAAATTAAAATCAGATAACCACCATAAACTTTCCAAAACCAAAACTAAGTGTAATAACCAAGTAATCGTATAAATTGCTCAACTAAAAAGAGATACTGATTTCAATTAAACTTAAATTGTTTTTTAAAACTTATATTTAAGATTTATCTCAATAGGATTAGGTTAAAGAAAAAGCCTAAAGAGTTCCCAAAATTTATAAAGTAATAAAATAATAAAGTATGTTTCTAAAAACTTGGTAGCTTTTAGTAAATTTGCTTTAGAGATAATATATCACTTACATCACAGACAATAAATAGATATTGATAGATATGCATATATTGAAATTGAAATACATTAAATTGATTGAGATTAAGATAAACTAATATACTTATGATGTGATTATTAGTTGAATTAGTTGAATTGGTTCGAATCAATATATTATTACCAAACACTTGAATTCAGAAATCCACACCCACAATCAAGAAATTTGAAATAATAGTCACACGGCTGAACTTTTATAAATGATAACCAATCACCAATCAAATGGGTAAAAATTTAGCCTATTAAATTAATTTATTTGTGGACAGAAAGACGAACATTTTTAATTTTTGCCGAAGACAATGTATCGTTGATCCAGTGAACAAAAAAGTAGCTTGAAGTTTCTAATCAAGTTTAGTCATGGCGGTATCCTCGTTCATATCCTCAAGGGTCCGGTTCTTGCCCTCAACACCAAAGAAGCACCAAAAGATTGACATGATAAGACCCGAACCAAAAAACGACATTATGATGCCGGCAGCTCCATAGATATTGGCAAAGTCTGTGTCACGACTCCCGGCAAAAATCACATCTCTAACGTAGGGGCTAATCCTGGAGCCCTCCCCGCCGGTGCTATGAAAAATAAAATTTACCAGAAAGGGCGAAGAGGCAGCGGCAATGCGACCCGCAGCAACAGATAAGCCAATACCGGTAGCACGCAGATGAGTAGGGAACGCCTCGGTGAAAGACAGGTAGATCGTCATGGAAGCGGTGGTATAGCAAAACTGGTACAGGCAGTGAGCGGCGGTAACCCAAGCAACTTTTTCGGAATAATATGCCGGAATAAAGGAAGCAACGGCACCAATAGACAAGATATAAAAGAAAGGGAGAAGGGTCTTGCGCCCAACTACATCAATCGATATAGATACGATAATAAAGGCTGGGATAGTGCACAAGACACCATATAAGTATACAAGAGCAACATCGCCATCTTTTATACCCACATCAGGAAATACACCAAGTGACATCAAGTTTGATTCGCCGTAATCAGCAAAAGCCTGAGAAGCGTTAAGTATCATACCAAAAGCTACCCTGAAGGGGTACTTTGTAAAGATCTCACACAAGTTCCTCTTAAGAGAATATTTTGAACGGGCTTGAAAAGGCACTTCGTTATGCAGCTTCTCAATCGTAAAACGATTATTTGGTTGTTTAGCCAAGCTTTCATTTCTTGATGAGAGCTTCAGCCTCTGCATACCTTCCCTGAACACGAGCCACCGCGGAGACTCGGGTAGTGAGCGCCGAGCATATAATACAAATATAGCAGCGGTTCCTCCCAAGGCAATCCCACACGCCATGAGAATTCTTTACGTAAATGGCTTAAAAGTATGAACTGGATGCCGTTAGCCAACAGGGCGCCAACACACCAAAGTCCATTCACAGCGGTAGAAGTTTTACCACGATGACGAGCGGGAATAAATTCAGCGATGGTAGCATTCACTGCAACATACTCGGCCCCTACACCGATGGCAGTCAGGAAACGAAACACCAAAAAGAAATAAAAGTTAAAAGAACAAGCAGTGATAATGGTCATGAGGGAGTAACCAAGAATCGTTACCACAAATGCCATCTTGCGACCATATCGATCAGTGAAGTAGCCAAAGCTGAGGGCCCCAACCAGTGCACCAAATAGCCACACAAAAGTGATCAAACCTGCCTTGACGCTCGAGTCGACCTGAAAATGATCCTTTAGGTTCTTCATTACAGCTGATACAATGCTGGACTCAAACGCATCGAACGCCCATCCCGTCGCCAGTAGAGCTGCCAGTTTGGTGTGCCATGGGCTCCAACTAAGACTATCCAGTCGCCGAAGTAGATCATTGGGGTTGACCTGCACATCCATTCTCATCTTTCAAAAAGTAACCCCAC
>JAKSZP010010135.1:0-19514 GCA_022478985.1 Massospora cicadina | reverse complement strand
AAAGAGGAAATACACTGATCCCTTCAAATAAGACCAGACTATCAAGTTGGCAGCTGTTGTTCTCCATATACTTTTGTAACTTGGTAGTCTTGTGATTAGGAGTTTTTTTTATCTGAAAGCTTATCAATGTTGCTGTAAATTTCGTCACATAGTTTGGACCTTTTGGACTAAAGTTTCTTGGACTTGGGGTTGTCTGCAATAGCATACAGGTTACTTAATCCATGTTTTTAAAGTGTAGGTGTACAGTGCTGCTGTTAAAATATGAGGATCGCTCACTTGATTAATTTGATCCTGCACGCTTAATTGGGTTAACATTCAGCTGAATGATCCTCATTTTTGCCTGTGGCTTACAGTATTTTGACCGTTCAGAAACTCACTAGGCGTATAAAATAACCCCAACTCTTCTTGCCAATTTTGACCAACAATTCCTTCATAATTGGGAACTTTAAATTTTGTGATGGCCGGTAGGGCACCCAGTGCAGGCAACTTAGCAGGATGAAATCTGGGGTACTGCCCCCTGCCGCACTGGGGCTGTACAAATCTAAGCACCATTAAAGTGGGGCCTAACTGCGGATGGGGTGGCTCACACCTCCCCAAAACATATTTGGGAACTTCTATCAAGGCAGGAAAAGTTACAATCTGTGAATTCTGAGATTCCAGCTTGTTGACACTCTTCAAAAGAGACTTCAGAGGAAAAAACAGTAAAAATATTGAATAGAATATATCTTTATTTGGACAATGATATTTGATGATTATTCATTAGACCAGGCACTGGTAATTCTACCCTAGACATCTCCTGGCCACATTTTGAGCACACAATTTCCACAGATTATTTTCCACCTCAGTTTGGCCCTAAACTAATACAACTATGACATATTTCCAGTTTTATTGGAGGCAAAATACTTTCATACTCAGGAGGATTTCGGGACAAAAATTGCAACAAGAATGTGCAAAATTGTGTTTAGGGTTCTCTTGATTTAAGTTTCATAATACTGCTGATGAAATACATCTTCAGTGAAATTTTGGCTTTTTTTAAAGTAAATGATAAATTCCTAATTGGGATGTCAGCAGGCCTCTCTCAATAGCACTAGATAATCCCATTCAGGCAGTCCATGTGCAAGTGCTATCATGTTGATTATGAGGATCAACATATAAATTTGGAATAGGGTGGTAAATTAGTTACTCAGGACCAGCCCAAATTGTATTTCGTCATACAAATGATGGAAATGACTCCCTAATTGGGATATCAACAGGCCTCTCTTGATAGCACTAGGTACTCCCATCTGGTTGGTCCAAGTGCAAATGCTATCATGCTGACTTCAAGGATTAAAATACAAAATTTGCCATAGGGCGGGAAATTAGTTGCAACATTATGATGTAAATCTTATTATTCTATTTGTCCATGGGATTTTTAAAGGTTAGTTTAGGAATTGATTTCTGGATGATTTCTTAAGATGAATAGTTGATATTAATTCTGATTAGTCAGGACCAAATGCTGAGGTTTTTACATTTATAATCACCCTAATTTATGTGAGATATTTATCCCAAATTGAAAAGTAAATAGTTGAATTATATGGCATAGAGATACTTGGCCCAAACTGTAAAAGTGTTTAGTTGAATTAAGTGACAAAGATATTCTGCCTAAACTGTAATACTAAATCTTTAATTAGGTTGGCGTTGATATATTTGGCCCAAACTGTAAAGAGTTTAGTTGAATTAAGTGACATAGAGATATTCTGCCTAAACTGTAAAACTAAATCTTTAATTAGGTTGACGTTGATATGTTTGGCCCAAACTGTAAAGTGGATAATTGAATAAAGTTGGCGTTGAGATATTTGGCCTGAGCTGTAAGGTGGATAATTGTATTAAATTGGCACTGATATTTGGCCTGAGCCGTATAAATGTAATTGTCTTTAGTTGAGAATTAGAGTAGTTAACCAAAGTTTTGGAAGGATAATTGGCCTGATTTGTTATTTTTTGAAGGGTTTGTTTTAAGTCAACCACCAGAATCTGACAGCAGCAGAAAGTTTCCTTTAGTAAGCACTAGATCTTTAAAACAGCATTTAGGATACTTATAAAGGTAGAGGTTATTACTTAAAGCAGGTATTAGTATGGAGACTGTTGAGAGCAGCGCTCAGTTTGGTATCTTAAGATCAGAGGTCAATTAACACAAAAAGCAGGATATTGTAGGAAAAAATTGACCTTGAAGAACGAAAATAGAAAAGAATTATTTTTTATATTTTATTTAACCGAGGTAAGCTGACCAGGGGACAGACATTACCGAATATATGTGAAACTAAGAGAATAACTAAGAAATATAAAAATTGGGCACCCCAGGGTACTCAAGTTACCCCTGTTGCCAGCGGGACTGCCAGGTATGGGGGGGGGTTGGTGCACTACTCCGAGGGGGTTTCCCCTGCTATGGAGCAGGTGTGAAGGAAAGGGTCTGTGTGGAGGAACCAGAGTGGGAACCATGATTCTATGAGCGCTTTTTGTCTTGGTCTCATATATCCATAGAGCCAGGCTTGGAAGTGCTCTAGTAAGTGGACATGGAATCTGTTAATAATCCCATGGATGGTTGGGACCGTTCCCTTGAACGCATCTAATGCAATTATGTGTATTGTCCACATTGCAATGGGTATTATTAGGGAGCGGAGTGTAGATGGGATTGGTGACTCAATCTGGAGCGCGAAGATACTCTTTGATATCGAGAATTCCTGTTCGTTTTGAATCTTGAGCAGGCGTGCAACTTCCTGCCATATAGCTTTGGTTGGGGGGCATGTTTCTAGGAGGTGATGTAGGGATCCCTCCCCTCCACATACTGCACATGTTTTGTGGAGGGAGTTGGAGCGGTCCGCCATCCTATAGGTCCTTCTCAAACAGCACCAGGCGTTTGCTCTTATCCTTGGTTGTAGGAGTGGGTGGTGTGTCATTTTCCACATTGCTTTCTGTGTGGTTAAATCATAGGGAATTTCCAGCATATCTAGGTATTCTATCCTAGCTATGCTTGGGGTTATTGCGAGCATATCCCTCTGGAGGTGGTTTTCTGGGTTTCTTAATTTGAATTGGGGGCTGGGTCGTCCCCTTCCCTGTATAGTACCCATGTTCTCTATGGTCCATCCCATATGGCGGATAGTTCGGAGGATATGTTTGAAATGAGGGGAGGTTCCATGTGGACCCGTTGAAGTGGGGTGCTTGGCAAGGTATGAAAGTAGTCTGGGTGGACTATGTGGGTTGGTTAATTTGAGCGCCTGTGCAAAGTTAGTCCTTGCTGCTCTGGACCAATGTTGTTGCGGGAGGTCTGGAGTAAGGATTTCCTTTATCCAGGTACCTAGGATGTGATTGGCATGGCTCTCAAAATCTATTATTCCCATGCCTCCGCTTGAGCATGGGCCAAATAATGTTTCCATCCGTATAGGAGGGTGAGAGCCAGGCCACAGCCAGCCCTGGATAAGCGCGCGAATTGAGGTTATAAGGTAGGTGAGAAGGCTATCGCATGGGCCTGGTACCACAGTATTGGGAGGATGAGCGAGTTAGCAACTGTAACTCGTCCTGTTAGTCCTGGGGTTCTTCCCTTGAGGGAGGCGACGCTTTTGGATACCCGTTGTAACAGGTTACTTTCCATTGTCTCATTAGCATATCCCCCTGATTCTAGCCAGATTCCAAGGTGTCAGACAGGAGTGGTGGTGGGAGGTGTTGCAAAGGATGATATAATTGGGTTTTTTCTTCGAGTGTTGGTATGAGGTTCTGATGTTGTGGCCCAATTGTTTGTGTATTTGCCTAAGAAGATGATTTCTGTCTTCCTTTTGTTGAGCGATGCATTGCTCACCTTGGAGTATTCCTCTAGAGTGTGTTCCAGCTGTCAGGCATCTTCATTGTTTGCTATACCTGCTACGCAGTCATCTGCAAAGGCCAGTATCTTGACTGTTGGTTGTCCCTGTGCGGTTATCCTCATGAGACATGAGTCAGTTACTCAGAGGAGCGGGTCAAAGCTGAAATTGTATAGCAGTGGGCTGAGGGGATCCCCTTGTTTGAGCCCTCTGTGTGGTTTAATCTTGTTTGTTAGGAATCCAGGGCCGCATACAGCCATGGTTGCAGATTCTGTTAGGAGCATCGCCCATTTTCTAAATCTTGGTGGGAGTTTGAAGGCATGTAGACATTCTTTTAGGTATGGCCAGCTAACACGGTCATACGCCTTTTCCTGATCCAAGAAGACCAGGGCACCAGTTGCTTTGGATTGGCAAATATTTGCAATAGGGTGAATGTTGTTCCATATTGAACGCCCTGGTATAAACCCAAACTGGTTGGGTGATAGGACGTCAGATGCAATTGCGCCTAATCTAGCTGCTAGAATTTTTGTTAGAATTTTTGTGTCAGTGTTGGAGAGTGCAATTGGGCGCCAGTTGGCCAGGTCCAACTTGTCACCCTTTTTATACAAGGTTATAGCGTAGGATTCATGGCCTCCTGGTAATAGGCGTGTTTCCAACAAACTCTGGTTCATAGACGCCAATATGAGGGGGGCGATTTGTTGAAAATATTTTTTGTAAAATTCGTAGGGTATCCCATCAGGCCCTGGGCATTTCCTACGTGGTGCACCGCGATTTGTTTCCCAAAGCTCCTCTTGTGTGATAAGGGATAGTATATAGTAATTTGGTGGTGTACTTTGTATCTTGGCAGTTTGAATAAATTCTTTAATTTTTTGTGGATCTGTTGGCATATTGCGATATAATTCAGTGTAATAGCGGTGTACTTCCGCCTTGACCTCCTCAGGGTCAGTTGCCACAGTGCCGTTGGTCTTGCGGACCTGTGTGCACATGAGTTGGTTTCCGTGGGAGTGAAATTGGCAGAAAAAGTATGTTAAACAGGTTTCGCCTTCCTTTATGAACTTACCTTTATTCAATACTTTGATTCTGTGTTGGTGTTCAAAGATGAGATTGTTAAGTCGGGCTGAAATTTCTGCCCATTTGTGTCCCCAATTAGGGCTATAACCAGATCTCAGAGTATTTATTTCCAGGTGGTCTAGTTCTGCCAAGGTACGCTTGATTGTGGCTGTGTCCGCGGTGTACTTGCGTGATGCAATATGTCAGGTTTTGTTGATTAAATCTTTCTTGAAATTTTCCCATGTTCCAATGGGATCTGAAGTGAATGGGCTGTGAATTCTGGGTTTGTAGCCTTGTTTTCAACCCAGTCAGATATATCAGGCAATCTTATATTTTCTGGGTGAAGCTTTCTCCAAGGCGACACCTGTGTGTGGGATTGGGTTGGCGCTAACTGTACCATAACTAATCGGTGATCAGAAAAATTGATCTTTTTTGTTGTAAATTTAGAGATTCTTGAGTGGTGGGATTGTGGGATGAGGATGTGGTCAATAGGACTCATTGATATGAGCAGTCCCTCACGTATGTTGGGTCTTGTCACATGGGGGTGAATTGGTGAATCTGGGGGAAGAGCGTCCTATAAGCCAAGAGATGCCTTCATTGTGCGATATTCAATGTGTCCAGGTGGGCATCCCCTGGGATTAGGCCATCGATCTGTATTGGGGTTATCCCAGCAGTTGAAATCGCCTAACATGATGATATCTGTGGGAGGGTGAGGGTAGAAATTTTTCAAAATTTTTTTTCTCTCAGTTGCAGTGCACGGTGTGTAGATACATGCTAACGAAATTATTTCATCTTGGCATGTGATTGTTGCTACCAGGACTTGACCGTGCAAGTGTGATGATGAATTTGTAATTTTAAATTTTTTGTTGTTTTGGACTATCTCCCCACAGTGAGATGTCCATACTGATTGTGATGGTGCGACCCTGGTTGACCAGGATTCTTCTTCCCCTTGTAGGCAGTGGGTTTCTTGGATGGCCAAGATGTCTACAAGAGGTTTTCGCAGGAATGCCAGCTTTTTTACTTGGGACGTATGAGCCCTGGCTCCCGCGATACATAACGTCCCTATTGACACTGAGGTGCCCGTGGCGCCTCAGGAGCGGTTGGGAGGACCCTCTGGTCCTATCCCACCGCAGCTCATTTTGGCCATGCTCCACGTCTGTACTCCAACTCTTTCACTGCCATTGTTGGTTCCCTTGATCTGACCCAATGATTTAAGGGAATTGCGGTTTTTTGCATTTGCATCAACTTTTCCTGCACATGTCTCATGTTGATTTGATGCGGGTTGTTGATTGGATTTTATATTTTTGAGGTTCAACTTTGTTGCATTGTGCACCGCATTTTCACCCAAATTGCAGTTGCATTGTTCCTCAGTATGTGCATGACTGATGACGCTTTGTGGCTCAGTCTGGTTACTGTGAAAATTTTCAACCTGGGCATATTGTTCTGATTGGTTGGTTTGGTGAATATCTGAAATATCCTCCTGAATTTGTCCATGGTTAATGGCGGATTCCGCGTGTGCCACCCGCTTCAGCCGCTGCTCTCTTGCGGGCTTTTTGTGCTGCTTTACGCTGTTTACTTGTAACTGGGTCCACGATGGAGTATAGTCCATCTTCACCCCACCGGAATGGGTGGTGGCCATCAGTCATTTTGGCGAAGTTTTCATTATCTTCGTCCATAGCTTCTTCACAAAAATCATTTTCCATTAAGCCCTCTTTTACAGGGCATGCATGTTCCTTGTGGCCCGGTGAGCCACAGTGGTTGCAAATGGGTGGTGCACATTCTGGTATAACTTGGAATGCAGCTGACTGGCCCCCATCTGCAAAGTGAAATTCTGCTGCGTGGGAATTCTGGATAAATCCTCTGCCACTTCTGGGAAGGGGTTGATTACAGTGATAGCTTTGCCCATGCACAGGTCGGGCATTTAGCAAAATCGCTGTAATTCGAGTTGTTGGATTTCTCCATAGGCCACAAGACCTTTGTGGAGCTCCTCCTCGATTACCTTATGAGGAAGGTTGGTGGGGAGCAAGTCAAAGGAGATGAACAAAGTTTTTGCTTTGTTCCATCTGGTGCGCGCGGTGCGCACAATTTTTTGCCCTCAGGGAGGGCAATTCCCACGCAGATTTTTGCTGCAGCATTGGCTTCATCGGCTGTTTCAAAACCAATATCAATCCAGCCGCGGCCCATATTGTTGGTGGCTACATACACCGTGTGAGGGAAAAGTGAGGGCTGTGCCTCACATGTTTTCTCCCACAGGGTTGGTGACTCATCCCCAAGGAAGAGACTGATCCCGCGTTCTACCTTTGACAAAGGTTGGTTGAATTGAATGTACATGTATTGCGCGTGCTTTACAGTAAATACCATAAACCCAGATGGTGTCTGAGTTTGCGATTTCTTTGCAGATTGGGTTCCTGGTCCCCCTCCAGGGCGTTTCTTGCCCTTAGTTGCACCGTTAAGCGCACTGCTTGCTGCAACGCTCGCCCATATTTTATTTTTTTGTTATTAAAGTCGCCCATCTTTCCTATGTGTGATTATCCAAATTTGCTGTTCAAATCGAATCATAGTAACTAAAGTGATTGTTACGAGAAAGAAAAGCGAATTATTTGTTGTAAATAAGCTTATATTATACTTTAAAGTAATAAATACATTGTAGTATTGAGTACTGACAATAGCTTCAAGTCTTTTCTAAACGCTCTTTTTCTTCTTGTAATATCTTTTACCACCAGCCAATGTCAAAAACAGTCCCACTTCCTAATGACAGTTCCCTGCTAATATTCTAAACTCATCCCTCATGTTCATTGATGCAAATTATGACAGCATTAAACACTAAGGAATCTTGGGCCAATAGCATAAGGGGGAAATACAAGGCCACTAAGCTAACAACTTTGGGGTAATATCCATGATAACCATAGTCAGCTTATTTAAATAAGATTTTAGCAGAAAGGCTGATGAGTTTGGTAATATTATTATTGAGCGACTAGTTTTACACTGGTGCTGGACAAAATAATGATAAAGTGAATGATAATGAGTTA
This sequence comes from Massospora cicadina, assembly GCA_022478985.1. Taxonomy (NCBI): domain Eukaryota; kingdom Fungi; phylum Entomophthoromycota; class Entomophthoromycetes; order Entomophthorales; family Entomophthoraceae; genus Massospora; species Massospora cicadina. Next base: position 11,605 of record JAKSZP010010135.1, on the reverse strand, counting down.
TAAAAACCAGGGCCACAGGACACAGTTATTGAAAAACCAAGGTATTGAGTTGCACCATTGGAAAGTCAAGATTTAATTCTACGCCATATTTACTAAGATCAGTTGGATGCAACAAAGATTGCCAACATTAATTTAATACAAATTCAGCAACTACATGAAACTATGGCTGCGGGACTAAGTACATTTATCAACCCTTTTTCTAAATATCAAAAAATAATCTAATAAAAATAAAATATAACATTGATGGTGGTTTAACCAAATTACAATTTTCTCCCATTGAAATAACATCAAGGGACAAAGATGTTTGGGGGTCTGAGAAGTTTTTGAGAGCCCATGGCTGTAAGGATAAAGGGCTGATAGTTTTTGTTAAGGAACTTTGCGCGCTCTTAGTTTAAAGGTTGCCCTTGGTGGGAGCCTTTAGATTGTAGGCATCTGTATGGGTCTTAAATAAGATCTCAAAGGGACTTTTCCAATTGTTCTTTATCTTGCTAATCATTCAACTCCAGGATTATCTTAATATCAGACCGATTCCTTTATGCCAAAAATGAGTAAGGTCCAGTGGTCATTGTTATCCTGCGTTCTAGCCCCAACTTAATGAGACAGCACATTTGAGTAGGCATAACTTTGCAACTGAACTAACGTTTGTGTGATCTTATCAAGATATTCCTTGGTCCTCATGCTTTCTTCTTTAAGATATGAGTATAACATAGGGGGTAGCGTGGGATGCTTTCCATACAATAACTCAAATACAAGTGCCCTCATGTCCAAGTGACAAACAATGTTATGTGAATACAGCGGGAGGTACTAAGAGGTCTCGCTAGACGTTTTACCTGAAATAAACTTATGTAAAGAACCCACAAGAGTACTTTCTAATAATCAAAATGCCGTAAGTCTCAGGGTGATAGGGCGTAAACAACACCCCTCTTATGACCATTATTTATTGATTTTAGTGATCATTTGGGACGTAAAGTTAGCCTCACTATCCATTAGAATAAACTGAGGGCAACCATGCCACTAAATTATATTCTCTAAAATAAAATTAGCGGTGGTCAATGCGCATAAGTCATATACTGCTTTGTCTCTAGCTAAACATAAAGGTGAAAAATGGCCTTGATTAATTACCTGATTTGTCTGTTGATACTGGTCATAGGGCCCATAACATCATTAGAGTTGGTGTGCCAGGTAAAATAGGCTTGACTAATTGATAGAAAGTGTCCTTCTGATAAGGAGCTTTAGCTTGACATTCTTTGCATTAAGCTGAGAGTTTCATATATATCAGATACCATTGATTCCCAATAATACTGTGATCTTTAATGTATGAGCTTTTTCTTAAATTGCCCTTGACCTGTAACCTTATGGGCCGCAAATATTAAGTCAGTCTGCTCAATGGGCCAGGACTTCAACAGACGGTTACAATAACCTTTTAAAGTTTCTCGTCTTTAATAATGCCATTTTGGCTCAGCTTTATCAACGTTCATTGAATCTCTTCAGGTTCATCACTAAATTGCTAATTTACCATTCTATAAAAAAATTTGTTAGAAGGATCGGCCATTAAGCTACAGTAGACAAGCAAGAGAGCCTATCCACGTTTTGCTTAACGTTGGGCAGTTTTGGACTTTGAGGCTGTAGGCCTGCAAATTCAAAGCCCAGTGGGCCAGCCGTCCTTGGGTTCCTTAAGATACAGTAAACATCGCAGAGAGGCATGTTCCATCACCACAGTAAATGTACACTGTGGATGTAAACTAAATATTGTTTAAATGCATAAATGACTGCTAAAAAGTCTATTTCAATAATAGTAGAATTCTGTTTGTATATATACATCATCCTGCAGCAGTAAGCGTCGGCATAGTCTACTCCTTCATAATTAAGTCTGGATAACCTTTTACTATGACAGTGAGCAATGCATCCATTTGAATGACGAACAGTTTATCAGAGTTAGGTACATAAGTATTAGTTCTTGGACGAGGCACAGTCTTGGCTTACTAACCCAGCTGGCAGTCTCATGTCACTCAAATTGTACCCCATTTTTGAGAAGGTTAGATAGAAGCTCACCTGTTGTTCTAAAATTCTCGACAAAACAGTGATAATGGCCAACCATTACAAGGAACACTTGCTTGTTGCACTCGTTACTTGGCCATGTCATTTGTTTTATGGCTTCAATATTTGCCTGCTTATGCTGTAGCCCATGTTTGTCAACAATAAACCCCAGATATTCAAGTTTCTTTCAAAAAGTTACACTTATTTGGCTTAATTTTTAATCTCAGCCTTAGAAAGTCGGTATGAACTTCTTTCATAAGTTGTAAATGCTCCTTAAATGTTCTAGAAAAAATGTTTATATTGTCTGATTTAACTTAGTTGCAGAAAAAGGATAAAATGCCTAATATACTGTCCATAGCCCTCTGAAAGGTCGCAGAGGAATTGAACAGCCCCTGCAGCATCCTAGTGGGCTGGTATAAACCTTGAGAATTTATCATAATGCACTTCTCTTGCTCACTTTTAAGCATGTCAATATTTCTAATATCAATAAATTATATCCATGGCTGAAAAATATTGCGTGCTGCCCAAGCAGCTTATTGCATCATCAATGCAAGGTAATAATTAAGAGTCCTTCTTGGTAATATTGTTGAGATTCCTATAATTGATTACCACGCGGTTAGAACCAATAATTTTTTGTAATCAGCACTTGGTGTTCCCAAGAACTCTTGGAGGGCACCAACATCCCATGTTACACCAGGTGATTAATTTAATTATTGACAACTTCATCCGCCACCCCTGAGCCCTAATAGGATAAAGAAAAATTGGTGGTTGATTTTTTGGTATTAATTTTGGTGTAACACATCATTGCACAACCCAAAGTCAAAATTGTCATTTGTAACAATTTACACTATACTTGTTAAAGGCCAACGCCTGGTCCTTCTCCATTTCTGGTATTATAGATAGGCTTTCCCATGGTACTAAAGAACGAACAGATTGATGGGTATCACCATGAAGGACCAGTTCCTCAAAGATACTAAATTTTGAATATTCTATACATATTCAACTGGTAAAATATGTACAAAAGTAATTATTTGGTGTTGTGTTACTTGAATAGGACACAAATATAGGTTGGCTAGTAGTACATGAACATCGCCATTATCAGGAAGACTAAATTCTAAGATCTTTGACAGTTTGAGAGTTAAGATGACAAAACGGCGAAAATATTTTACAGTATAAACCTTGAGAAACTTCCAGTTAATTTCCATCCGCATGATAAGTTGGCGGCTTGTCAGAGCTGGTAAATTATTATTAACCCTGTCAGAACCACAGGTGTATTAACTCATATCCTTCAATATTTTTAGGGCAGAGGACCCAAAGTTTCTAAGTGTAGGATTTAATTATTAGTGCTTCTCTTGGTTGAGAAGTCTTTTTCCAAATACTAAGTCTGGATAAGCAATTCCTAAAATATAAATTGATTTTAGCTTAAAATTGTGAAAAGAGGAAAAAGCGTAAAGTTTATTATTTGATACTTACTTTTTAAGGAAGTCGAGGGATTTGATCAGGGACCATCCAAGCCGTCCAAGCCTAGACCTAATAGATAAACCAATTGGGGATTTGGTACAAGCCCCAATTAATTTGATCAATCAGATGGAGCTTGGCTCATAGCTTAAGTTTAAATCCCAACGTTGGGTGACTCTGAGGGAGCAGGATTCTGGCATGTCAGTTGAGATTAATCACCAATTTAAGTCATAGTAAACTTTCATCAGACATGATGCCCAACATAAGTTTGGGCTGGTAAGTCAAATTGGGAATTATTGCCGACCTCAATAGCTATCAATTTTCGTCAGGGATTATCCCTGACTGAATTGTGGGCCTTGAGGTCAATTTGGGATCAATTCCCGCCTTTCAACATATTTAAATCCGTTCATTAGGTGGAAATCTTGACAATACCCCCCTCTAAATCTTGGCGTAGGGGGAAGCGTACAGAGAAAGTCACTTTGTACATGATTGATGACTGTCCTGAACAACCTCTATGATTGAGTTTTTGTTGCCCCATCTATATATATAACTCAAAAGGACCCTGACCAGTTGACATCCAATTTTGATTGTGACCTCTAGGCTAGTGGTGGCAAAGTAGGATGAGGTCACTTGGTTAGAAAAATTGTAGGGATCATGCTTATCATTAAACTGAGCTGTTTCTCTACTAGTTGTGGCAGACAGGTTTTTGGCAGACAGGTTTTTGGCACCAGGTCTTGTAGATTGATGATCTCATTTGCAATACTTCGCATAGAGACCTCAGGTGCTTCTTGAGAAGCTTTATCAAGCATCGTTGGACTTTGTTAGGCAGATGGGGATTTCTGTCATACAACGCTTGGAAAGGTGACATCTTAGTAATTCAATGGTAGCTGATCCAATAGGCCAGGATTTCACTAGAAAATATTGAGGCCAGTGAAGGGGGTCAGTCATAGCCATTTTCTGAAGGGTTGCAGTTGGAGTACCATTTACCCATTCTACCATTCCATTGGTTGCAGTATGATAGGGGGTGAAGAATACCTGAGTGGTTCCTATAAGGTCAGCTAAATCTTTTACTAACATCAAGCAGAAATTTTGTCCGTTATCAAAGAGAATGCCATTAGGGCACCCATGCTGGGTGATAATCCTATTATACAAAAACGTGGCGGTGGCTTTTGCTGAAGCAGTGGGAGCGATATGGCTTAAATTAACTTAGTTATATGGTCTATGGCTAGTAGAAGGAACTGATGTCCATTGGAGGCTCGAGAAAGAGGTCCCACAACATCAATGCTAATAGTATGGAATGGTTCACATGGTGGAACCATTGGATGTTGAGAGCAGGGATTAGGTCTGGCTTGGCTTTTACATACCAAACAGGATTCTAATACATCCTGGATAGAAACAAGCATTCTATTCCAATAATGATTTTTAAGCCGTTGTTAGGTTTTCCAAATCCTCCATGGCCAACTTGCTAATGTCCCTCTAAAATGACGTTGGTTCATGCTGATGGTCTTACATAAGGCACTCATTGCTTAGACAAAAGTTTGCAAAATTGTCCATTCTTGATTTAGAGATTTGATGGTCTTTTTGGTAATTTCTGCTGGAGGGTCAGAGATTCATTCTTCCATAACTATGGTTGGGTTAGGAGGTCATATAGTTGATCCTCTTCAAGGTCAGTTATTGTTAAGATAGGAAGCCAAGATAAGCAATCCACGTTTTGGTGAATTGGCCCAGGTCGATGGATAATAGAAAAAACGTAATTGTGAAGTTTTAGCGCCCATTGGGCTAATCTCCCATCAGGGTCATTCATTTGTTGTAGCTAACCTAATGAAGCATGATCTATTATGATGTTAAAATGCTTCTATTATAAAATAATGTCTGAAATTCTTAATGGCTAGTAAAAACGCCAAGCATTTGTGTTCTGTAAAGCTATAATTACATTCAGCTTTAGATATGGTCTTGCTGTAGCAGGCGATAAATCGTCCACTAAATTCTCAAAATGCTGGGATAGTATGACTCCTATAGCAATATCGCTGGCATCAGTAAAGAGGAGGAATGGTTTATCAAAATTCAGATGGATAAGTACTGGTGATGGTTAGAACTAGACGCATAACAGGTTGAAGGCCTGCTGTTGTTCTTTTTTTGAAAGATATTCTTTTCTTTATTAGATATACCAGAGGCTCAGAGGTGTCTGCAAAATGTAGGATAAATTTGTAATAATAGCCCACCATTCCTAGGAAAACTTGTACATTTTATAGGGATTTAGGGGGGTCATTTTAGCAATAACCAAGACCTTATCATCCATCGGGGATATTCCAGCTTTGCTGACCTTATGACCCAAAAAATCCATCTCGCTCTGGAAGAAAGAGCATTTCAATGGCTTCAGTTTTAGCGAAGGTTGCCATAATTGCTGAAAGTCTCGCCAGAGGTAATTTAGGTGTCAGTAAACCGTTCTTGAAAAAATGGTAATATCATCAAGATATACTAGTACGCAGGAGCGTTTTAATGCCTAGTAGTCCGTCCATGGCGCGTTGGAAGGTAACAAGGGCTTTACACAACCCCTGAGGCATTTTAGTGGGCTCAAATAGTCCTTCATTTGTGACAAGAGAACATTTTGCCCAATCTTCTGGTGATAAATCTACTTGCCAGTATCCACTGATGAGATCTGTAGTAGAGAAATAGTGAGGCCCAAACACTAAGTGTAAAGAGTCATCTATACGCAGCAGGGGGTAGCTATCTTTGTGAGTGATAGTTTTGAGGCAGTGATAATCCATAGCAACCTGATGACCTCCATCCTTTTTCCAAAATAATAAGAGCGGGGAAGCCCATGGATTTTTAGAAGACACCAGTAACCTGGTCTCCAATAGTTGCTGTAACTCTAAGGCCACTTGAGCTTCCTTGACTTTGGATTTTCAATATTTTTGGATGTATATGAGGTGTGATTCTCTGTTTCAATTTAATGTATTACCCCAGAAATTTTCCCATAGTCATTTGGTCCTGAGGAAAATATATCACCATATTCTTCAAGGAGGTGTTTGACATCTTGGCGTTTGTTTGGGTTAAAATTATCCCCAATTCTACTATCAATCAAAGCTATGGTGGGTGGGGGATTAAATCCTAAATCCTGTAATGAGCCAAAGCAAATCACATTGGCAATATTCTTGTTGGGACATAGTTTTACATAAGCAATAGGGGCACGCCAAGGGACTTGAAGAGTTTTAGTGGATAAACTCCCTAATAGAATTGAGATAGATTTTCCGTAGGCTGGACTCAAAATCCCTGGGCTGGTCAGTGCTTCCTTGATTGAAGGGTTTGAGTCTATTAAGCTCGAAATTTTATCAGGAGGGGTAGGAATCCAAATCCACATATTCATAATAAGTTGTGAGCCCGAGTTTATTATAATAGAATGAGGGGAATACAGAGGGATCCACTCTTGGCTTCCACAGCCTCTAGGGGTAACTTAGTTTTTTATTAGACTTGGTATTCGATTTTGAAGATGGATGAATGGTATTCAACCAAACATGTTCATTTTAGGGGGTCCTTTACTTTTGATGGGGAGTTCACATATAAATGGAATCTGATATCCTAATAAAGATAGGCATTTTTCCTTGTAGTTGATAATGCAGTTAAACTCCCACATCAATTGGACCCTAATAGGCAACTCATATTTATCATTTTCTAGTGCAATGGTGGGGGCAGTAATCAATAACTTCCCAAAATGAAGGGTTAATGCAGAGTAAGCTCCTTTCGCCTTAGTAGAATGATTACCAGACATCCCATATTTAGCTTTGTTAATCAAATTAGGAGCCATTTTTTCTTTTGGATAAGTTTGGAGGAAATAATGTTAAGCGGAGAACCAGTATCAATTATCACCAGGATTTTAACCTTATGGAATACTACTTCGACCTGAACCACTGATGATCCAAATTAAGAGTAATAGCTAATAGACTGTCCTGAAGGGTTTGCAGTGAAGCAAGCAGAGGATTCTGCTGTGGTTAAGCTTGGGTTGTTTAATAAATGTAAAAGTTTTATATGACAATGCTTGTCCTTCTATAGAAGATATAGTTAGCAAAATTTGATTGGATAACTGAACAACATAAAAGTAAGAAAGCTGGAGGTTTTTTCTTCTATTAAATAGGCAGAGGGACTATAAAATCTGATGGGGCAGCTAATACAAAACAACTGGAAGTATTGGGGATATAGCTAGAACAAGAACATGGTTCTTGAGGCACTTGTTTTCCATAAAAATAGGGAACCTCTTGCCCTATACTGACTGATTTTTTGCTGACTTACGTTGAAAGATGTGACAGTCAGCTATAGTGTTTAGTTTCTTCTGCAATGAGTGTAGTATAATCCAGGCGTAGGTGAATTGGGGATGTAACAGACAATACTTGGTGTCAGGGCTTATTGGTGTTAAAGCAAGATGGCCTGACGGGTTTATGTAGTTCAGCTAAAATTTCCAATATAGCCTCATAATGTGGAGAAGGGTTGTTAAGTTAGACTTCACTGCTTTAAGATAAAAAAATTTATTAGCATATGTTTAAATGCTAAAAATGCAGCAGTAATGGCATCTGTGAAAATCTGAGGATTACTCGCTTGTGTATTATTATCCTGCACATCTATTTGGGCTGAAGTTCTGATGATTGATCCTTGATAGTGCCTGTAGTTTATGGTATTAAAACCATCCAAAAACTCACTAGGCCTATTAAATTTGCCTTGACACTTCCAGCCAATTCCAGGCGTAATTTTCCCTTTGTGATAGGGAACTTCTTCCAAGGCAGGTAGATATACAAGTTGTTGATTAGACGCATCCAGCTTGTTGAAACTTTCTCTAAAGAAAGGATTCAATGAGAAAACCAGGAAAGAGATAAAATACATAAAACTTTTATTATAAGCTATTTATTAGATTCTGGTCATTAGGCCAGGCGCCGGTATTTATACCTCTAGGGAATTTCCTGGACACATTCCAGCACAAACATTACAACAGATATTTTACCACCTCTTTCAGCCTTTGAACTGATATAATTGAAAAATTTCTTAGGTTTTTTGTGGCAAAATACTCTCAAAATTAAGAGGATTTAAGGTACATGAATTGCGTTAAAAGCATGCAAAATTGACCTAGGATCTTCTGAATTTCAGTTTCGTCATACTGCTGAAGAATTACACCTTCTGTGAAATTTTGTCATCAATTGAAGAGAATGACGCACCCCTAATCAGGACATTGGCAGTCCTCTCCCTCAATAGCACAGCGTAAGCCCTTTTGGATGGTCCATGCAAGTGCTATTGCGCCAATTATGCGGATTGACATACAAATTTCACCCTAGGGTGGAAAATTGATTACATTTTTTTCATTTGTTTGATAATCCATAGGATCTTTAGATATTAACTTCAGGTCAGTCCCAAATGATTTTATATACAGGTGAATTGATAGTTTTTCTAATAATCAGCACCAATTGCTGAGATTTGATGTGTAGAAAAATTGGCCATGATATGTGAGTGTATTCAGGCTGATCACTTTGATAAAATATTTGATCAAAATGGCATTGAGATGTTCAGCGCGAATTGTATGATTGCAATAGGCTTTGAGGTGAGAATATAGGTGTTAGCTCAAGCATCAAAAGGGTAATCGGCCTAATCTGATGGTTGTCAAAAGGTTTATTTTCGAGTCAAAACCAGAATCTGACATTTTCCCCCTCTTGAATCAAACATAAACCCTAAGATTCCCAATTACCTATATTGGTCTGTTATCATCAGACTGAACGCCTGATGAGAATGAAGTTGGTTTTTCTATTTGGTAACTTTAGCCTGAGCGCTGATGAGTCTGAAGTATGATGGCCTGAATGCCCATTGAGTATATAGTTGGATCCTCTCCCCAACCTCAAGTGCAAACTAAAACATTAATTAGAATAAACTATTATAAATATTTTTTATATTGTTTTTGTGTTTTTTGTTTTTGTGTTAATTTTTTTTGTGTTTTTTTTCAACTTTCTTCTTTTCTTAATTGGGCCGCTTATTAAACCTTATTAGGAATTTTGCATGGACTTGACTGTATATATGGCCAGTCCTAAATATCCTTACTTATGTATATGTAATTAGATGTTTAGTAATCACTTCAAATGGCCCAACCCAGATTTGATCTAACTTTTGCATTTAGCCCAATCCATGAGTGTTGCAAAATAGAACTTTGTCATTAACTTCAAATTTGGCCAGTTGTACCAACTCTCTAAGTTCTTTTGGTGTTGATCTTTTTTCTTGGCAAAACTGTTGTCAAAGGCTTGAGCTTGTAGTTTGATTAAGGCATCCACAAGCTTCTCAACATACTGAGGGTAAGTGTTTTTGCCAATATCCTCTAGGGACAAATATAGCAGCGTTGGTAGGGCTGGGTGTCTACCATATAATACTTGAAAAGGAGACATCCTGGTTGATGAATGGTAGGAGATATCTTAGGCGAAGACTGCCTAAGTAAGAGAAGTACTCCTATTGGATGGTTTGGCTGAGGTTAATTTCCAGATAATGTCACCAACTCCCCATCTGCACGCTCAACAGTCCCATTAGTTTTAGGGGTGATATGGAGCAGAAGCACCCCTCATACTCCCATTAGTTGGTTGAGCTTGGCAAGGACATTGGCGGTGAAGTTGGTTCCATTATTGGTCAGAATAACCTAAAGGCATCCATTTTTGTGGATGAATATTTCAAGTATCAACTTGGCAGTGGTTGCTGCTCCATATTCCCAAATGGCCTTGTCCTTGACCCATTAGGTCAAGTAGTCAATGGCTACGATTATATACTTGGCCTTCATATTGCTTGTCAGAAGTGAGTCAACAACGTCAATAGATAAATTGTGCTAGGCAAAGTTGGGCCAAAAAAGCTGGTAAGATGTGCTTTTTCATAATTGTTTTTCAACTTGGCACTCTACACAGCATTCCAGCATTTCTTGGATGTCAAAATTCATTGACTCCCAGTAACAGAATTGCTTCAGATGCTCTTTCATCTTCTTAGAAACTGCCATGCCCTATAGCCTTATGTGCTGCCATTATTAGCTCCGTTTGGGCTTGATGGTCTTAGGAAAATATACTTCTTGTCCTTGTTAATTTTATAAAGCATCCCGTTTTTGATAGTTGTATTTTTCATATATCTGATAATATTTTTTGGACGGATTTGGGCTCATATTGATACTCTCCACCGATCATTTTCATAAAAGCTCATTGGCGACCCTAATAAGAGTTGTAAAGGGTAGTTGGTGTTGGGATTTTTGCCCATATTCCCAGCCTTCTAGATTACCTGGTATCGCTAGGGGAAAAATTCCTTAAGGCGAAGTGAATTGGAAATCGGTTGACCCAAATTTCAGAGGAACTATGTTCAGGGGATTTTAGGATAATTATCTGGTCATATCTATTGGGTATCGATCTAGATGGATACCTAATATCTCATTGGGTGGAGTGGCCGACGAAATAAGGGCATCTGATAGTAATTAACTATTAGGTGTACCAATTGAGATCAGTCAGGTTTCATCACTGACTGATTTAAAATGTTTAATTAGTTGCAAGGTGAGTGATGCCGCCTGCAACTAGCAAATCATTTGGTTGCTAGCCAATTATGGTTGATTCTCTTGGATTGAGAGAAAAACATTAAGGATACATTTCTGACTCTTTTGTTTGAGGTCTTGAGAATGTCTAATGCCAAAGTCCTAGTCAGGATCGGGAAGACCATTGCTGCCAAGATGAGGAAGGGTGATTCAACAGCAACGGCTGCCATTTCATCAAAAGAGGCATCAACTGAGGGTTAGACAGCTTGATCCCCTATAAATTCCCTAGAATTCACTATAATAAAAAACAGTAAAAAAACACTCAAATACACTCAAGTATTACACTGGAAAATAATCACTGATTGACACAATTTTCCGGTTGGGAAAGAACTAATAAAGAACTTTATTTTGACTTCAGATTTAGTAATAGTTAGACTATCAGAATCTAGTGTGAAGATTCCATCTCAAGGATATTATTGCAGAAGGCAATAATTGGTAGACTCTCAGAGAAGAGTAGAGATCCAAGCGGGATCTAGAGATGAAGGAACCACAGCTTAGGATTGCTGCCAACTGTGTGTTGGGCCAAAGGAA
>JAKSZP010010134.1:0-19553 GCA_022478985.1 Massospora cicadina | reverse complement strand
TTAAAGAACCTTATTAGTTTGACTGTAGATTTGGTAATAGTTAGACTATCAGCTTCTATTGTGTCATTCTATCTCAAGGATATTATTGCAGAAGGCAATAATTGGTAGACTCTCAGAGAGGAGTAGAGATCCAAGCGGGGATCTAGAGATGAAGGGAATTACGGCTAAGGGATTGCTGCCAACTGTGTGTTGGGCTGAAGGGACTGTCATCAGAGGATCTTAACGAAGATCAAGTGGACAGGATTTAGGGAACAAATCCCTAAGAGTGCAATATTCAGTACTATCAGAAATACCGGCCAAAGCGTTGGGCCTGAAGATAATTCTAACTTGACTACAGATAATAGTTGTCATACTATTATTGGATTATATATATTCTTACAACACAAGGTGCATGAGGAAACTGAACCTGTGCAGTAGAAAGATTACTAGGGTTGACCTCCAATAAATCAACTCCTAAGAGTAAAATTTTTACACTTGTACTTTTGTAAACCTCAAAAATTGGTGCATCAGCAAGCCCAAACCTATTGGGGCTTGTGCAGCTTTAATTTCAAATACAAATTTGTAAAAGTTGCACTCAATGTACTTCCCAATTTTCTCAGCCACAGCCTTGCCCACTGTTCCGCAGATCCGGAGGAAGTGGATCTCGTTACCATGATCCCTGCCACCCAAATCCTGTCAATTGTCCCCCCTGTAATTTCTTTCATTGCTCTGGCCCCCAATGCTCCATTAGTTGCTCAGGTCTTAGCCAGTCAAATGGCCTGCCCTGAGGGCGTGGAGCTGGCTGAGCAGTTATCTCACCAGAAGCATAAACACTACCTATATTCATTGGAGGAGGGTCTTGTTTATTTTTAGTCACGCATTTGGGTTCCTCCCTCTTTCAGAACTGAGGTATTTTGTGCACATCATGATCCCCCCACAGTCAGTCATCCTGATAATAAGAAATGCATCAACTTGATCAAGTGGACCTAAAATTGGGTGGGTTTGACAAAAGAAGTTCCTTCCTGGATTGCCAACTTTGTTACTTGTGCTTGAGCTAAGTCAGACTGCTCTGATAGAAACGGTCTTTTACACCCCTTACAGCAGGTTGAGGGTCCATGGACATCATTGTCTGTGGAGTTTATTGTTGAACTCCCCTGCTCTAATGGGTTCACAGCGGTGATGGTGGTAGTGGATCATTTTTGCTAAATTTTCCCTCTTTATTTCTTGCACTTCCGTGATTATGTCAGAGGAGACCGCCCACCTTTTTGTACATCACATGCTCTCAATGTTTGGTCTCCCACAGGAGATCATCAGCGACCATGGTTCACAGTTCACGGCGCAGTTTTGGAGTGAACTCCTATCTATCCTAAAAATATCCCCCTGCCATTCCACAGCGTACCATCCCCAGTCTGATGGACAGACTGAGAGAGTTAACCAAGTCCTCAAACAGTACCTGCGTTGCTATGCTGCAGCTGCACAGGACACCTGGGCCAACAACCTTCCCCTCACTCAATTTTCTTATAACAATGGAATGCATGCATCTATGGGGTTTTCATCCTACAAAGCAACGTTGGGTTATAATCCTTTGTTTTTGGTCAGACCTTGCTTGTGGCCTGAGGTCCAAGCTGCCACAGATCACGCTGAACATATTAGGTCAACTCAATCCTTGGTGCAGGAACACCTCACCAAAGCTAATGATGACTACAAGCAGTTTGCAGATCATAAGTGGCTCCCGGTCATGATATAACAGTGGGCTCCTATGTTATGCTCAATACCCGCCATTTATGAATTCAAGCTCCTTCCTGTAAATTTGCAAGTAAGCGTTCAGGCCCTCATTTGGTGGAAGAGGATTTGGGTAATGGTGCATTCTGGTTAAAGCTTCCAGCTCACTGGAAACAGCATCCCATCTTCCACATTTTCCAGCTGTCACCTTTCAAGGGTATAGTTCCCACAGAACCTGAACCAATCATCAAGGATGTGGAAGAGGCCAAGGTGGAGAATATCCTGGCATCCCACAAGTCCCAATGGTCCGTTCAATATCTCATGGATTGGAAAGGTTATCCATCCTATTAGACCAGTTGGGTTAAGGTGAGCAATTGTGCAAACTGTATGGAACTGGTCGAAGCATTTCACAAATCCCACCCCAATGCTCCCCACCCTCTAAAAATTGTGATGGTAATGGCAATCAAGTTACTCAATGCACACAAAAATATAGCCCTTGTGCAGCTTCCCAGTGATGGCACCCTTCCTTTGAAAAAAGGAAAGGGTAATGTAAGTCCCGGGGAATGTCCCCTGGCCATTATTTGGGCCCTTTTCCCATTTCCAAGTAAGAAGGTATTGAAGAGGGTGGCTGTACCCCTCATTACCCAGGGTGACCTCACCCGCATGGTAGACAAATGCTGGGTAACAGCTCTTCCACTTTAAATATCTCCCCTGGTGCCCACACTCACTTTGGCAGAACTAGTACAGTTAATCAGGAAAATCTGTGCTAAGATCACCAAAATGAAACTGATTGACCCAAAATTGAGTGGGAGTCAGCCCAATAGTCAGATTCCATGTAGTTGGAAAGGGATGAAAACTGCCCCATCAGCCAGAATTGCCAACGGTTTTTATTCAGCTTATGCTATGATTGAAAAAATCAACCCCCCTCAAAATCGTCAGGGATCATCCCTGATGGGCAGGTAATAGCATTGGACACCATCAATGAGGGTTTGAAGCTCCCTTTTGGCAGATTGGGCATTGTGGCTGATGCAACTCTCTTGACCAAAAAAATGGCCCAGTGACAGGGCATGGGCGGGTTGGGCGTCCCAAACCCATTCCCAACCAAATGGGACCACCTCTACATGGGGTGGCCTTGGGGGATTCCGCTGCTCGTTGGGCTAAATGCCATTGTGCCAACTGTCAGAAATGTATCCAAGCCTCAGTTCAGACGTTTGAGGTTGAACCAACAGTGACTCAGCCTGCTGCCAAATTCTTTGATGTTGGTTCCCAGCTAACTTATCTGTTCCCATTCCCAAACAATTTGCTGGTTAAGTCAAACTTGAGGTACCTGATCCCAGCTTGTTTCCTCTCTAAATTGACCACTATTTAATCAGTTACATTGCACTGAGAAAAGTGTTGGTCAATTTTACTTTCTTAAATTTTCTATTAAAAACCCTTCCTAAAAACCTAGTTTTTATGTTGGAAAACAAACCACCTTTTCCACTGACCCTCACACTCCCCTCAGAGTTAAGGGCCATACTTGTCTGGTATTTTGTTATGTGCCTGTATGAGATTTTGTCTCACTGGCAGTTATTAGGAAAATTTCTTTTCAGTTCCATGTCCGTCATACCAGCAGCAGTGCCTTTGGCATTCTGGTTTGCCATCTGGGTGCTTTGGCACCTGGGCTGGTAGGCCAGTCTAATTCTTACTTGCTGTTTGCCTGACAGATTCCCACTGATTTGCCCTTCACATTCAAATGACTACACTTTCCTGTGCATCTTGCTTTCATGATAACAGTCAACAAAGCTCAAGGGCAGTTGCTGTATGTTGCTGGATTAAATTTAGAAAATCTATGTTTTTCACATAGTTGACTATATGTTGCTTGCTCCAGAGTAGGGAATCCAGAAACTCTGTACATCTCATTTATACACCAAATCAGAAAACCAAAAATATATTTATCCACTTGTGTTATGCTAGATGTTAGTATTAGTTTAAATTATTTTAATTTGGTTCAATTATATAGTGAATGGAATAGTCAAAAATATTGTCCATTCATGTGAATAATTTATAAAAAATTTATATAGTTCATCTATCTATACCAATAAAAATAATGGAAATTGGACCATCTAGTACTAAAAAAAATAATGGAAATTCATCAGTATGAGTCATCTTTCATCTTTCCACATTTTTACACAATGCATTATAGATCTTAAATTATATACAGACCATCCATTTTTATATAAATAGATTTAAAAATGCAAAAAAAATGTCAGCTAGGTTCTGCTAGCTATAATATAAAATTTAAATTACTAAGTTCAAATCAGCTAATAATAAATAAACTTGAGCAATGCGGGGTAACTCCACTAGTAAATACATATTCTCCTTTCCCTTTGATTTAAATTTCCATATTTATCCCATTGGTCAGCATGTTATCATCCAGGTCAGCCCACTTCAAATAATCAGCTTATTTGTCTTTTTTGTTAAACTCCCACAATTAATTAAATTTAATTTTTTGTTCACTATATTATTTCAGTAAAGCAAGTGGGATGTTGGGGGACAGTGATATAATTACCAATGCTTATAGATTAGATTGTCTCATCACGTATGATTAATCATTTGTTTGTTTAAACATATAGGTGGTTGCTTATATATGTAAAGACCTTGTGATCTGTAAATGTTGGTGATCATAACCATATGCTTTGATGCAACTCCCCCACCATCCTTTTTGTTTGAGTCAAGTCAATCTTATAATAATACTCAACAAATAGATAGTATTTTATATATTGACTGCCTATGCGGCACTTTATTACATATCCTTTAAATTACTATTCCTATGTCCTATTTTTCTTTTGCTTATTAAAAATTTATATAAAATTTACTTTTCATATTATAGTTGAATTATTAGTAATGATATAATGGTTTACAACCCTTTACCTTGTCTACTATCTATGCCTCTACAGTTTGGGTACCATAGATTTCCCAGGGCTTTATTATTAAATGGTTATAAAGTTGATCTATCCTCGTCCCCAGGTCAGCCCACCTCAAATAAAAAATAAAAAATAGTTGATCTAGCCTCACCATCTACCAACTCCCCTAATTTTAATCCTGCCAACCTAAGCTGCGAAAGTTAAGCTTGATCTGGAGTATTTAAAATACTCAGCTGATTTGAATTGATTTGTTAAATCTACCCTCACCAACCTTTAGTAAGTTTTAAAATTAGGCTACCCGTTGGGTATATTATGGGTACCGATCGGATGGGATACAAGTTCGACAACCCTTAGATGGGATTTGGATTTGTAAAACCTGGATAAGTTTGAATTTTCCGATTTCAACTTTAGCTCCGATTGAACCCTCCCCCGTTAAATTTCTCAACCGAATTGTGCCCCATACAGAGTTGTCGGTTAACCATTTATCAAAATGGTCCCGACCCCCATTCCAATTTCGCCCCGGTTTCGGAGGAGGGGTGGATAGAGGCTAAATGTATTCGAAGCCATGGCGTGACGTTAACCGAGTGACTTTAACTGATTAAACCTATACGATTTCACAGCCATGGCGAGACGTTAACCGAATAAAGTTAACCGAATGATCCGGGTTGAAAACGGCGAGCCTGACGGAGTTATCGGGGGACCTTGGAACTTAGGGAAATGTACGTTCGATACATGGCTACCTTAACCCTCCGATACCCCTACCCTCCCGTGGCGGAATCGTATCCCTAGACGACACCGTAACATTAAGCCATACTGGGGGTTTAAAGTTCAACCGCGTGACGCGCGCGGTCATGTGCGCCACGAGGGTAACTCGAATTTTAACCAATTCACCCTGACCCCATTATGGATGGGTGATAGCAAAATCTCCAAGTTCGAGTTTAAAGAGGACGATGGCGTACCATCAACATATCCAAACCCGAGTTCAGGGTATTGAAACTCGCTCAGATCGGTTAAAAGGATGGGCAAGTTGCAATGGCGTGGATTAAAAACTACCCAAAGTTCGTTCAAGCCCACTTTAAGCTGAATCGGGATATCGGGCATCCAGACCTAAACTGGGGAGGAAGGGTGTAGCGGGAGGTTAACCTCAGATACCTTTAACCTAAGGATACCTCAAGCAGATAGCTGTGGATAAAAATTAAATTAGTTTTTATTACGGGAACATGCAAATAACCGACGTTGAGGTCAACTTGTAACCGAATGGGGCTATTATAATCGGTACAAGTCACGTCGGTTGGGGCTAGCGCGTACAACAGCGCACGTGGGGACATTTTATGGGTGAGCGGAGGGGTAGAGATGCGAAGGGCAGATGGAAGGTTTAAGTGGCGACGACGCGAGGGGTTTGTGGGTCGAATAGGCGGGTGGGGTGGAAGATAGGGAGTTGAGGGTATTGTCGGAGCAAGTGTCGGAAAGGTTGCCGCTGGTGCTCGCCAACGTTGGGCTGAGCTCCTCCCTCGGGAGGGGGCTATCGTGGCAGTTGACGCAGACACGGGTGCCGGAGCTAAACAGGGTGCGGCCGCGTGAACAACGGTTGCATATGACGCATCCGCAGGAGCGGCAATGGTGGCGGCGCACAAGGAGTGAGAAGCGGGTGACGTTGCAGGCCATGCATACCGGCGCGTCGCTGTCGGGGACCCAGGAGGAGGAGGAATCGGTGCTCGCTACCGAAGTTGCGCTATTCTTGCGGGAAAGGCTCCACGCGACGGGAGAGGAGGGCAGGGACAGGTTGAAAAAATGAGGAGATTGTCGAAGCCTTTAGAGAGGAGGATGGCCGGCTGCGATAAGCGTCGATCACCTCGCGCAAATCTTTGAGCCAGGAGGAACAGATATCGGGGGACGCACAGGTGACTTTAAACTGCTCCTTTTCGGTGGTAATCCACAAAGAGCAAGGGCGGCCAGGAAGCTCCTCAACCAACAGATTCCCAATTGAAACCGTTATTTGGCGATCCAGCTCCTTACCCAGAGCTCTAGCCTTAGCCTCTGGGAGGATGACACCATACAACAGTACATCGGAAAATAGAAAGAATCTGCGGCGTGAGCTACCTCTGGAGGTAACCTTGCGCATCTCCCCCTGCCTGATAAGAGCACGCTTTCCGGAGACCAAAGGCTTGGTTTTGACGAATTTGAGCTCGATCTCAGCAGTGTTGTGGATGGTTGCAAAGCTTGGTGGGTTAAGGAGCATCTTTCGAGTGCGGCACCTTGCGATGCGCTCTTTGGATGGGTCCTCGCTACCGAGAGTGATGGGAGCACGAAGCGAGCGAAGCGGGGGCTTGCGGTGGGAAGGGGAGTGGCCAAATCGTGGGAGTGGAGGATTGATGGTAAGTTCACGCTTGTCTAGCGAACAAGATCTTAATAACGGCACGCTCGGCCTGCAGGTTGAGTCCGCCATCTTAATGGCGTCTGAGTACGCTACTGTTTATTTCAGAGTCCCATTCATTATCGATCGTGTTTATACCTTCTCCAACGTCGAAATCCAATTCGTCTCGTACCAAAAACGGCGTACCCAATTGGGCATCCCGTATCGCTAGCCACACCACATCGCCCGTTAACCTAACGGCTCCTTATTGGCTATAGGCTAAATATAAATTGTAAAGCCTTTTTAGAACACATTTACCTGATTGGTTGAAACCTTCAAACAATTAATTGAATTTGATCCAAAGGTAGTATTTACCTTAGAGTTTCGGCTAGATGCCCCTCCCGGTAATCAATCGCCTATTCGATAACCATTGGTTAGAGTCGAACTCGGCTCGGCTCATCGCGGCCCAGACCCGATATGCCTACCTCGCGTAAATTAATCTCCCGCCGCATTAAGGTTGAACCACTTCGTGACCAATCGATTTAACCGAAACCTCAATCCCAGTTTATTAAAATGCCGTTATCGATCGTCGTAAAAATACGCCATCACCTATCCTATAAAGATTCATTATCCAACAATTATTCTACCTTGATACGTTCATTAACCTAAACCCAAGTTTTACTCCGGGTGGCCTTTTCCGATAAATTCGAAACTATTCCGAGGTTACCGAACCAACCCTCCATCGGTTAAGCTTATAATGCCATCCTTCCCATCCGGAATTTACCAATTATAAACCTAATTTCAAGCGGTTCCTAAATCCGCTTCCTTTCTATGAGGGGTCAGTTATCCTTAATAGTCTCGGCTTTAATACAACTCCGCCGATAGCTCTCAGAGTTTTTATTTGAGCCAACCTTAGGGTGAATTTAGCGCACCGAGTAGGCTGGAGTGAAATCCACCATTAGGATTTAGATCTGAGTATAAGAATATAATGGTACTTTGATTAAATACCAATCTAAGCATATTAAACGCTGGCACCACTTCATAATAACAAGATTTTATATGGGTATAACTTTTGGTAATTACCGATCCACCTACCCCTCAGATGGTTTGAATAAGGATGAGGTAGATCTGCTCATCATTATATCTTCAATTGGGATCCAGCTGGCAGTATCTGCTACGTTATCGTTGGCAATATCTATACTAGTGAAATTTTAACTTTATAACTTTCTATTCGATTTAGGTTATCCTATGAGGTACCTCGAATAAACTAAGTTATCCTATGAGCTAGTATACTCAATCATCTTTTATTCTAGGTGTGTTAATTTTAAAACATACCATGTCAAGGCTTTTAGCAATAGACTGGGTACAAACCTAAATATCCAGGTGGCGTTGTAAATTTTAGGGGTCTGCTGATATTTTGTAAAGGCAATATGTGGTTTAATAAGTCTAAGATCTTTTAGCCTTTTTGAAAAAATGGTCATTGGCTGATATTTGGTAAGGATAATTATAATATCCCAAGGCTTTTCTTTCTGCTCGAACTCACTTTTGAGCAAATTTATATAAAAGTTTAATTTTATCCACTGCCACCTGGCCACAACCCTTTCCCATTTGATGTCAGCAGATCTGCCACCTGCTGCTCCAGTGTGAGGCAGTGGTGATCCACCTCCCAGCATTTTCCAGCCAGCAGGGGAACAAAGTCAGATGGGCTCAAATAGTCTGCCAAACTCTACTGGCTAATTTGTCCCCCTATAGGACTTAGCACTTCACCTTGAGCGTATCCGCCTAACTCACCCCCATCCTCTCACCCTACCCAAATCTACCATCCATTATTGCCTCTATATTGACTATAGGTATTTATTCCCATATGCTGACAAGGTAATTATTGAACTCATCACCACTGCCTTTGTGCCAGCTGGCTTCATTGATTTCTGCCCTTATAAGGGCTATTTTGATATAGGCTTCCCAATGGAAGCAGATGCTGCAGTGGCAGCATTGACTCTGCTCATTTATAAAAATACCCCTGTCCCCACCACCTGAGCTCATCTCCCTGATGAAACCACTCTAGTGGTATCATTTGCCAATCTCCCTTTGTATCTCCTACCCCAAATTCTTTATGATGAGTTGATGACCAGGCTTTTGTCTTATGGCACTCAGCCAACCTGGTCTTTGCTATTCCTTCTGGTGCAGAGTGCCTTACGGGCCCTCACACCACTGTCACTATTATTCTCCACCACCCTACCATCATACAACAAATCCCCCCATGTGCTCACATTGCTGCAGCACCTGAGCATTTCTTTTAGGCTTATATCAATCATGGTCAACTGATTTACCCCATTTGTTTTGCTCTTGACCACACTAAATGGTCCTGCCCCTATGCCAATTCCCTCAGTTCAATTTCTAAACCCATTTCAGCATCATCTGAATGGGGCATTTTGTTGCCCCCTCCTGCCCAATATTCTTGCACGTTGACCCAATATGGGAAGTCAGCCCCCTCCAGATCCTCTAGCTACAATCCCTACCCTAGGCACCAACTGCCCAATCAGAGTCAGGCTTGGACTACCGTTTGCACCTAAGCACCCCTATTTAATCCTAACCTCCCAAATTCTCCATCCACCATCCATATAAACTAGAATCCTTGGGAGCTATTGGATGAGGTTGACAAGACAAGTGGAATTCTCATGAATAAGGATGCTGAAACTGGTGAAGAAAGCCCAATCAATTATGATTGGGATAAATTTTACAACTCAGATTTTGACAAATCCCTCTCCCCAAATGATATGCTCCTAAACCCAATGCTGTCCCCTACCAAAGTGACCACCAGCTTGCTATCACAGCAGTGGCCTCACCCCTTTGCAGCCAGCTCTGCAAAGCAGTGGCCCAATCAATGACTCAGTTCAGTAAAGGGCTGATCACAATTGACTTCCCCCCTGATTTCCCCAAAGTGGTACAGAAGAAAATCTCCAAATTGCTGGATGTCACTAAAACTGATGTTGTGCATGTGGTGAGACTAGCTGAATTCACCCCAGCCTCTAAAACTACCCACCAAAGGCTTGCTAGCTTGGCCCAACTCCCAGATGCCCACATCTAAGTGGAGCATCATGTGGCAGAGTTAATGGAGGCTGTCTTTCAAGATGATCTTAAGGTAAATAACTGATATTTCACCTGTCTCCATCCCCACCATGCCAATGCCCCAATGCCATAGCTCTCTGCAGTTATCCGCTTTTACAATAACTGTGATTCTTCCCAACTTACTGAGCCTATAGAAGAACCACCTGACCCTTCCTCCCCTCTGCCATGGTGGGCTAGCGGTCTCTGCTACCTGCCTGGTGAGAGGTTTTTTGTTTTGTTTTGTTTTGTCTCTTTTGTTTGTCACCTGGTGGTGTGGGTTTATTGCATTTTATCAGCAATGTCCATCCCCTGGTCAGCATGCCTCAAATAAATTTAAATTTAGATAATTATAATATCCATGAGCAGGTTTTATAAGGGAAAGAGGATTATGAAAAAGCCCTTGTTATCAATCCTTCATAAAAAGGCTAAGCGTGGGTTAAATTCCATAGACAATATCCCAGACTTTTTTTTAGAGATTTTTACAATGATCTTTAAAAATACAGTTAAAACTAAACTAAAAGGGGGAAGAGTAATCTCCATAAGTACCAGTATTTTATAAAGGATTTTAGAATAGACTGTACCTTGATGGGGATATATATGGCCAATGTAATCAGTGAAAAGTTAAATGTAATGAAATTTTATAAACTGCCAAGTTAGGCTAAATTTTGCTACAACCAACCCATCACAAAAGGTTTTAACTAATAACTCAATAATAAACTCTAACCAAAGTTAATAAAATTTGGGAAAGATAACCTTTTTAAGGACTTCATTATGGTATGCTTGAGAAATGAGACGTTCCATAAATGGTCACAGACTATATAGGCAAATTCTGAGGGCTGATCTATCATTAAAAACATCTGAGATAAAGACCCTCTACTTTTAGATAAAAATGTGATTGCCAAACTTAGGTACTTAAAAGTACCTCAAATCCCATGGTCTTTGTGATCTTAGGAATAATTTAGTGTATAGGAATAATTTAGTGTATTAAAATAGTGTTAGTGTCAAGAAGTGTTTTATTTGACAGGTAGTATTAAAACCACTTCCTAAACTGACTTTTGTATTGTAAAGTTACCAATAAAAGCTTTATACTTCAATTCAAGGGACAAGATGAACAGATACCAAAGCAGCAATCATCCAAAGAAGTATACATCTATAGTGGGGTTCCATGGTTTAGATATAGTTCCTTGAATAAATGAGGTATAGTAAAGCCCAAAACATACAAGATACCATAAAGAGCAACCCCCAGACAAACAGGGTTCTTAAAAAAGCAACTTAGCAGGTGAGGGAGGTGAGTGTCAGGTGAACAGCAAGTAAGAATTAGACTGGCCTGCCAGCCCAGATGCCAAAGCACCTGAACGGTAAACCAGAATGCCCAAGGCACTGCAGTTGATACGATGAATATGGAACTAGAAAGGAGTTCCACCAATATATGCCAGTGAGCCAGAATTTCGTACAGGCATAAAATAAAATACCAGACAACCACGGCTGTTAACCCCAAGGGTATGAGAGTGTCAGCAGGAAAGGTAGCTTAATTCTCAACATATAAAAACTAAATTTTGGGGAAGGTTTTTTTAATGGAAAATTTTAAGAGAGAGAAAATCAACCAACAAATTTCTCAGTGCAATGCAACTGATTAAATAGTTGTCAACTTAGAGGGAAAACAAGCTGGGATCAGGTCCCGCAAGTTTGACCTAACTGGCGAATTATTTGAGAATGGGTGGGTTAGTTCCCTGGGAACCAACATCAAAAAATTCAGTGGCAGGCTGAGTCACTGTTGGTTTGACCTCAAACGTCCAAACCAAGGCTCAGCTACGTTTCTGACAGTTGGCATGATGGCATTTGTCCCAATGAGTGGCGGGAATCCCCAAGGCCACCCCATGTAGGGGAAGTCCCATTTGGTTGGGAACAGGTTTGGGACGCCCAACCCACCCATGCTCAGTCACTGGGCCATTTGTTTGGTCAGTGGCATTGCATCAGGCGCAACACCCAATTTTCCAGCAGGAAGCTTCAAAACCTCGTTGATGATGTCCGATGCTATTACCTGCCCATTGGGGGTGATGCCTGACAGATTTGGGAGGGAGGAGATTTTTCCAATTGTCATGTTAACCAAATCGCAACTGTCAGGTATTCTGGCTGATAGATTGGTCTTCATACCTTTTTGACCATTTGAAATCTGAGCATTAGGCTGATTGCCACTCAAATTAGTTGTGATTGATTTCATTTTGGCAATCTAAGCACAGATTTCACTGATTCCTCATAGCATTTCTGCCAAGGAGAATTTGGGTACTGGAAGCGGGATCTGAAGCAGAAGGGCTGTTACCCAGCACTCATCTACCACGTGAGTGAGATTGCCCTGAGTAAAGAGGGTATGGCCATCCTCTTTGGTACCTTCTTACTTCAAATGGGAAAATGGCCCAATTGACACCCAGAGGATGTTCCCTGGGACTTACATTACCCTTTCCTTTTTCCAAGGGAAGGGCCCCATCACCAGGAAACTGTATGAGAGCCACATTCTTGTGCGCCTTGGGTAACTTGATTGCCATTACCATCGCAGGTTTTTTTTTGGGGGGGCAGAGAGCCTCAGGGTGGGATATGTGGAATGCTTCAACCAGGTCCATGCAATTCGCGCAATTGTGCGCCTTGAACCAACTGTTCTCATAGGCTGGATACCCTTTCCAGGCCATAAGATATTGGACAGAATGTTGTGATTTCTGGGATGCCAGGATAGCCTCTACCTCATTTTTGACGATGATTGGTTCTAGTTCTGTGGGAATTGCACTATTGAAGGGCGACAACTGGGAAACATGGAAAATGTGATGCTGCTTCCAATGCATGGGAGCTTCAGTTGGAACGCCCCATTACCTAATACCTCCTCCACCAAATGGGGACCTGAGTGTTTACTGGCGAATTTATGGGAAGGGGCCTGGATCTTTAAGTGATGGGTATCAAGCATAACGTAGGAGCCCACTGTAAACTTGTGACCTGGAAGATGCTTTTGATCTGTGAACCACTTGTAGTCATCTATAACTTTGGTGAGGTGTTCCCGCACCAAGGCTTGAGTCAATCTAATATGAGCAGCGTGGTCTGTGGCAGCTTGAACCTCAGGCCACAAGCATGGTCCAACCAAAAACAAAGGATTATAGCCCAACGCTTCTTCATAGGGGGAAACCCCCATGGATGCGTGGGTCCCATTATTGTACACAAATTGAGTAAGAGGGAGGTCATCAGCCCAAGTATCCTGAGCAGCTGCAGCATAGCAACGCAGGTACTGTTCGAGAACTTGATTGACCCGCTCAGTCTGGCCATCAGACTGAGGATGATACGCTGTGGAACAGCAGGGGGATATTTTCAGGATTGATAGGAGTTCACTCCAAAACGTGCAGTGAACTGGGAGCCACGGTCACTAATGATCTCCTGGGGAGACCAAACATTGAAAACATATGGCGTACAAAAAGGCGGGAATTTTCTTCTGATGTAATTGTGGAAGTACAAGGTATAAAAAGGGAAAATTTTGTAAAGCGATCCACCACTACCATCACCACTGTGAACCCATTAGAACAGGGGAGCTTGACAATAAAGTCCACAGACACTGATGTCCATAGACCCTATGCCTGCTGTAAGGGGTGCAGGAGGCCATTTTTGCTGGAACAATCTGACTTGGCCCTGGCGCAAGTAATACAATCGGTGATTAAGTCAGAACTTCTTTTGTCAAACCTGCCCAATTGTAGGTCCGTTTGATCAAATCAATGCATTTCTTAGAACCAGGGTGACCAACTGTGGGGGGATCATGATGTGCGCGAAATACCTTAGTTTGGAAGGAGGGGGAACCCAAACGTGAGATCTAAAATATATAAGACCCTCCTTCAGTGAGTATAGGGAGTGTTTATGCTTCTGGTGAGATAACTGCTTGACCAACTCCACGCCCTCAGGGCAGGCCATTTAACTGGCAAAGACCTGAGCAACTAATGGAGCGTCAGGGGCCAGAGTGATGGAAGAAATGACAGGGGGAACAATTGACAAGATTTGGGTGGTAGGAATCACTGTGAAGAGATCCACTTCCTCTGGATCTGCGGAACTGTGGGTGGGACTGCGGCTGAGAAAATTGGGAAGTACATTTAGTGCACCTTTTATGAATTCATATTTGAAGTTGAAACAGCACAGATCCTGATAGGTTTGGGCTTGCCAATGTGCCAATTTTTGGGGTTTATGAAAGTACAACAGGGCCTAGTGATCCATGCAAACCATTAGTTCATGTTGGGCACCCTGTAACAGGTACCTCCAATGAGTTAGGGCCCATGCAACGGCTGCCAACTCCTTGTTGTAAATAGCCCAAGGCTGCTCCATAGAGGTGAGATTATGGGGAAAATAGGTGACTGGGTGTTCCAAGTCATCATGCTCCTGGAGCAACACCGCCCCCACTGCTACCAACAAGCCATCACATGCAACGATATATGGCTTGGTGGGATCAGTGTGCTTCAAAATGGGAGGGGACACAAACTTATTTAATCAATTCAAACGCCTGTTGGCATTCATCCGTCCAGTGAAATGGTACGTTTTTCCCTGTAAGGGGGTGGAGTGGGGCGGCGAGCTGTGAAAGTGCGGGGGAGAACTTTTTTAAGAAAATGATGGTTTTAAAGAAACTCCATAGTTGTTTCTGGGTAGTCAGGGTTGGCCACTCCTGGATAGCATCCAACTTATTGGGAGGGATTGCAAAACCATCTTTAAGGATGAGATTCCCAAGGAATGTAACCTCCTCCTTATAGAACTTGCACTTGGAGGGTTTGAGGAACAAACCTGCCTTATGCAAGGCGACCACCACTGCTTCCAAGTCAGTAGCATGTTGTTTGGGAGTCAGGGAGTGAACCAGGATATCATCGATGTATGCAATTGCGCAGGTAAACTGGAGGTCACCCAGTACATTGTCTGTCATATGTTGAAACATAGCGGGAGCGTTCTTCAGCCTGAAGGGCATTACACGGAATTGGAAAATGCCGTGCTTCATCCATATCGCTGTTAACCATTCCTGCCCTTCCATTACCCAAATTTGGTTGAAGGCGTTTACCAGATCCAGCTTAGAGAACACATGGGATTTGGCGATTGCCTGGCTGATCATCTGCTCCAGAGGCAAGGGGTAGGGATCAGAAACCGTTGTTTTATTCAAGTGACCATAATCCTTGCAGGGATGGAAAGAACCATCCACTTTTTTGGCGAAGACGATGGGGGAGGCAATGGGTGAGGTCTCCTTGAACAACCAACCTTTTTTCAGCATATCATCTAACTAGGTATTGAGTGCAACTTCTTCCTCCGCTGTATGGGAATACAACGGACAGTTGATATTCACCAACTCCACAGTTGTTCAAAACCCGCAATCAAACCTAGTGTGCTTAGGCAGGCGATCCGCCTTTTCCAAATCAAAGATTCTTCAATAGCACATTAAGCTCTCGGGAAAATTGGCTGGGATGCCCGCAGAAGTGACTAAGGAAGTTATAGAACTGGTTCCTTCTGTCTTCTTGAGGGTGTCAATCAAAGGGAATTCTCCCTCCAGATGATCATTGGTAATTAACAATGTATTAGACTCCAAGTGAATCTTAACATGTTGGCGCCACCATCCCACTCCTAAGATCACTGGAAACACCAAGTTTAACATGGCCAAAAAGTGATCGCAGAAGATGAATTGGTGTATTGAAAATGTGACTGGGCGACATACCAGGTATGATGTTTGAGAGGCTGACAATGCAACCATCACTGAAGGAACTGCATCCATGGTAAGTTCCAATTGCTGAACCAGTTCTACACTCATAAAATTTCCCGCAGCTCCAGTGTCCACCAGGGCCTCAAAGGAGATGTGATGGGACCCAACACTAATCTTCATTTGTACTAAGAAGTAAGCGAAGTTCTCTTTATTGGTAGCTGTGGATGAATCCAGTGATACTGAAGAGATGGTGGTGGGGTCAGGGGAAACCACTAGGCTTTGGTGAGGAGCAAAATCATTGCAAGTTGAGATGTCAGACCCTACTGACATGGGCAAAATTGCCGCGGCAACTATGGGGTATGGGTTTGGAGTTTTGAGTGGGACTGGACTAATGTGGACAGGGATAATCTTCTTTACAACCTGGTTCAGTTGGAAAGAAGGGACCATTGCTGCGCCAATATATGCACGAAAGGTGGAAATGGCTAAGAATAATGGTTGGTCAATTATGTCAGGTGAACAGCAAGTAAGAATTAGACTGGCCTGCCAGCCCAGATGCCAAAGCACCTGAACGGTAAACCAGAACGCCTAAGGCACTGCTGTTGATATGATAACTATGGAACTAGAAAGGAGTTCCACCAATATCTGCCAGTGAGCCATAATTTTGTGCATGCATAAAATAAAATACCAGACAACCACGGCCATTAACCCCGAGGGGTATGAGAGTGTCAGCGGAAAAGGCAGCTTAATTCTCAACATATAAAAACTAAATTTTGGGGAAGGTTTTTTTAATGGAAAATTTAAAGAATAAAAATTGACCAACAGATTTCTCAGTGCGATGCAACTGATTAAATAGTTGTTAATTTGGAGGGAAACCAAGCAGGGATCAGGTCCCGCAAGTTTGACCTAACTGGCGAATTATTTGGGAATGGGTGAGTTAGTTCCCTGGGAACCAACATCAAAAAATTTGACGGCGGGCTGAGTTGCTGTCAGTTTGACCTCAAATGTCCAACCAAGGCTCAGCTATATTTCTGATGGTTAGTGTGACGGCGTTTGGCCCAACAAGCAGCGGGAATCCCCCAAGGCCACCCCACATAGGGGTGGGCCCATTTGGTTAGGAACAGGTTCAGGACGCCCAACTCACCCGTGCTCAGTCACTGGGCCATTAGTTCAGTCAGTGGCATTGCATCAGGCGCAACACCCAATTTGCCATCAGGAAGCTTCAAAACCTCATCAATGGTGTCTGATGCTATTACCTGCCCATTGGGGGTGATGCCCGATAGATTTGGGAGGGAGGAGATTTTTCCAATTGTCAAATTAACCAAATTGCAACCGTCAGGAATTCCAGCTGATAGATTGGTCTTCATACCTTTTTGACCATTTGAAATCCAAGCATTGGGCTGATTGCCGCTCAAATTAGTTGTGATTGATTTCATTTCAGCGATCATAGTGCAGATTTCACTGATTCCTTGTAGCAGTTCTGCTGAGGAGAATGTGGGTACTGGAAGCGGGATCTGAAGTGGAAGGGCTGTTACCCAGTGCTCGTCTACACATGAGTGAGATTGCCCTGAGTAATGAGGGGTATGGCTATCCTCTTCAGTATTTTTTTGCTCAGGAATGGGAAAATGGCTTGATTGATGCCCAGAGGACATTCCCCAGGACTTACAGTGAGGAACAATGATGTTGGTGATTATGTTTTTTATGTCTGAGAAAAACTTGGTGAGCTCTGAATAAAGGTTATGACAAATTCATTGGTAAGAGAGGATTTTAAATATAGCTAGTTGAAGATGATAGAAAAAGTAAAATAAAATAAAAAACTTTATCATTATAAAGTTAAAACCCACTAAAAATGGTAAAGCGTCCATGAGGTCTCCAGTGCTTTTAACTTATAACAGTATTGATAAATGAGCTCCAGACAGTCATCTAAGCCCATATTTTCCATACAATAAAATTATACAATCTTCTAGATTCCATGTTTTAGACAACATATACTTCATAATTCTGGTCTTTAACTGGCCCTTCTTCCCCCTTTCTTACCCCATTGAAGTGGAATTTACAATTGCAGGGGCCACTACAACCTACCTTTTGCTATTATACTGGACAGATCATTCATAGACTTGAGAGTTTGTTTTGGGTTCTTCTACTATCCTCTTTTGACCATACTTGGGCCAAACTATATCAGGATAGGATGTAACAATTTTTGACATTACCCTCCAATTTAGAGATGGGTTACACTCCAAATGGGATAGCTGCAAGAGCATAGTTTAATGGGGAATGTATGTTTTATAGCCATAAGGTAGACAACTTTGACAAGGCGCAAATGTTTCTGGGAACTAGAAGTGAAACTCATTAATTAGATCAGGCGCATTGGTGCAATGCTGGGACATCAACCAACTATTTTCTATCTCATAAAACCCTTACCAAGATGCTAATTATTTCAGGTTATGAGATATCTGAGAATCCAATATTGCATCAATCTCATATTCCATCTCACCATCTCACGATTACAATCACAGGATCAGGCATCTGCCATAGAACCAAAATAAGGTTTAAAGAGCATTCATGCAGAGCTTTAAGTATCCTGATGGAGGTCAGAAATTTGGTTTTGTAGGAAACTAAACCTACTTTACCAAAACTATGAAGGAAACAACCCCCTGGGACCCAAATTCTAACATGTAAGCTTCACATGAAGGTTTTTTTTGGAATTCACTACTACCAGATCCTCTGGCTATACTCATGTCCAAGGTAGAACTTCTAATTTCATATTACATGTGGATCCTCACAGCATTTAGCAGAAGTTCCTTTATTTTCTAATGGGCATTTCAAAATTTTTTTATTTCATGCATTAGCTCACTATATTAATATCTGGTTGAGCCCTAAGTCAAAGCTGGGGATGCACCCATAATTGGCAAAGAAGGAGGGCTGCCAAGATTTCAATATGACTGGGCAATAAGCTAGTGTTCCCGTGAATTGTTAATTAGATGTGAAGCGAACTCCCAGGGCGAGTAATAGGTTATAGCAATGCGAGGTGAATTGATTGAATCAAATTAGGGTTTGGCAATTGAGGAAATTCCGTTGAAGCCTCAATGGTCAAAAAAATTCTACATTGATAGCAAATCGAGATTTACTAAGAAAAATGTGTCAAATCTGTTGAGGAATACTGAGGATTAAAGGTTGAGCGAGAGAGAGAAAAGGAGGAGGTTCTTAGAAGAAGAAGAGGGATGAAGAAAGAAGAAGTGAGTAGGAGTAAGTAGAGAGCGTAAGCAGAGAGGGTCTGCCATTTAGATCATATTATAATAAAAAGTAGCGAAGCTGGGGCGATTGCCTCCTATTTTATATAGTTTATTACATTTATCTGAGGGGACCAACGATCTCCATATTGTTTGGCCGTTTCTCAGTGGGCTAAAACCTGTGCAACTTGTTCAGCGAAATAAGCCATATCCGCCAAAAAGTTAACAGTGGTGCTCACTACAGGGGGCCCATTGATTAACTAATAACAACTTCATCAGTTGCACCTGTGGCGCAACCATCTCGCTCTAATGGGGTACTACCCCTGGTGATTGAAATATCTCACTATGGGGAACTGAAGCTTGCTTTGGATACCTTACTTCAGGCGCAAAAAGTGCTTTTTCATGAGAATAAGAATTTTACTGAGCAGCTCAACCATGCCTTCCGCCAACTGCTCCTGGTAGGTGACCATGACAACCAACTTGTCGACCTCTTGAGCAGCATGACAGAGCGGCTAGACTGTGCAGAGTATAAATTAGATAAGGTTGTTAAGGAAAAGGAAATCTGC
>JAKSZP010010133.1:0-19626 GCA_022478985.1 Massospora cicadina | reverse complement strand
CAATATGCAAGTGTGGCCATCATTGAGATGGCCACGGAAGTCTTCAAACCAACCATACATTGATTTTCGCCCCTTCAAGGGGTATTTTAATCTAGGCTTCAGTTTTGAAGCTGCCACAATGGTGGCAGCTAAGATGCCTTTAATTTATACAAAATTTAAATCCTGACCATTTGAACGTGGCTCCAGATGAGGCCATTTTGGAGGTCCAGTTTGTCAAGTTGCCCTCCTACCTCTCCCCCAAGCGCCTCTGCCATGAACTCATGGAGGGTTTAGTTATTAACGGCACAGAATCCATGCTGCAGTTTGTGGTTCCCAATGGGGTGCTTCTTTTGGAAGGGCCTTGCACCTTTGCTTTGATATGCCCAGTTTATCCCAATTCCCACCTTGCATTCCCACCGCACTGTGATCATATCTGTTTCTGATCACCTATTCTGAGCATGCATTGAGAATAGACACACAATTTGCAACTTGTGCTTCTAACTTGATCATTTGAAGATTAAGTGCCCCACAGTTTCCACCTCTGCTGCTTTTGCCACTCCTCCTTCAGGCGTTGGGCCTAAAGCCGCCTAACCTCAATAGTTGGAGTGGGGATCAATCCTCCTGCTCCCACCTTGATGAAATCAGGCGCTGTTCCTAAATTGGCACCCAATCAAATTTTAAAATTTTTAATAATTTGACCAGATTACAGAATCCTGAGTTGATGGCTGACAGTTTTGACTAAGCTGCCATGTTTGACCGTTCACAGACAATCAGGTTCTGCCATTGCACCAACTCAAGTGACTGACACAGCACTAGTCGAGTTAAATACATTCAGATGTCTTGAATGGTTCAAAGAAAGTGAACATCTGTTTAACTATAAGTTAGATTTCGCTTTGGAAGGTTCTTCAAACTTCTCCATTTCATGCCCCACCATTTTCATTCCAAAAGCGACTTCCCAAGTTATAAAAATATAAATAAAATGGCAGTTAAGGCTATAGCTGCTTCTGCCAACACCCTCCTCTGCCAGCATCTCCATGTGGCAATGAAACCCATTTTTGAGGACATTCTCATCCCAAATTTCCCCATGATTTTGACAAAGATGCAATATAAAAGTTGAGAAGCTTGCTTTTGGAGCGAGCCATGCTTGCATTGATGCAGCGGAAATATTCTCTTCTCAACCCCAATTATCCCCAAACCTAATAGCGCATTAAGTCTTTTACTTGTGTGCTATCTCTTATCACTTTCAATGAGCATCAACTTGCTCAATATGTTGAGGTGATGGACACAGCTAGCCTCATAAATGAAAAAACCCACAGCTATACCCCCTTATGACACATATTGCTGATGCTCCTACCCCAATGTTGTCCGCCATAATTCACCAGCTAAAGCGGGCGCCAGAAATTTTTTCCCAAAGCTTTCTCGCCATCTGATATGACTTCCTAGGCTGATAACTTAGGGCTATATTAAAAAAATTTCATTATAATAATCCCTTTGTTTGACTCAATTGCAAATAAAGATGCATGATGTCCCCCTTTGGGTTAAGCACCAAGAATGCTAAAAAAATAAGGAGACTGTCGTGATTCTGATATGACTGGACAATGAGCCCTAGGTCAATATGGCGGAATGGATGGATCTGCTGAGATTGATATGATTAGTGGTAATTTGAGTGCCTCAAAATTAGGCGATATTGGGTTGCTGGAAAATAGCCTCAAATTAGGCGTCGTGAGATTAACAAATGAAGAATTGATGTAACCCCTTGAGATACGGCAAATTGAGTTACTAGGCCATGAAAGTAGTGTCATCTGAAGTTGCTACAATATAAGCGAGATGAGATGATCAAGTAGGTTAGGTTGTTAGTAGTTTAGAGTAAGCAGAGACAGTGAGAAGCCGCTGTATTAATTACATTATAAAAAAAGAGTGTAGGAGCGAGTGAACCATATTTATTATAAAGTTTATTCTGTTGTTTTGGGGACAACGATCATCATATCATTGGTCCTAATTGATCAGTGGGTTGAACCCTATGCAAAATCTGTCAGAGTATCTCTTGAATACCTCCGATTTTATAACTGTGGTGCCCACTACAGGGGGCCCATTGATCAATTATAAATGATAACAACTCAATTGCCAGCTATGTTGTATCAATGTTGTTTTGATAAAAATTCTACTCAACTCTCTGAGTCAGTTGCCTATGCGGAACTGAAACTGGCTTTAGAACACTGTGCTGAAAAAACAAGATGAGCTGCTCCAGGAGGTTTGCTGCAATAAGCTGCCCCATTAAATTGTGAAGGGAGTATTCATGGGTTCTTTAAGTGATTTGAAATTGCAACTGAAGGAGTCTTAGATTAATAGAGAAAAACTGTTGATTTCTTCCTTGGAAGTAGGAAGTGCTGATCAAGTCATCTGTTACCTTTCCAGCAGTTCCACTACATACCAAGAAGCCAAAGAGACGGTGCTGTGGTTGCTCAGCAGAACTTCAAAGATGTCACAACGGAAGGCTGACTTTTTGACCATTAGGTTTCAGTGGAATGAGACCCTCACCATGTTTGCTGAGCAATTTATAATAGAAGCTCACGTGCTAATTGGGGCTGGAATTTTATCCAAATCAGATGTGTGTATTATAATGACTTCTTCTGTAAAGCCATACCTTGAGTTACATAACGTTATGGACCCACTATTGGATGAAGATATACCTTTGCTTAAAACTGTTCAGTTTTTGCACTGTATATCAGCCAATTTCACTCCACCTAATAGTGAGCAGAATCATTCTGCTATAACTGCCAAATTATCTTACTTGAGGGACACTGCAAGTCCAGTTCACATTCCACCAAGTTACCCTCAGCAGTTAAATCATCTCCCCATACCTGCTTATTGTCCACGGCCCAATTATCTCCCTAAACCTGTTTGTGCTGACCACTTTCAGCTCAACTCTCAGCATTACTTGTTTCATATTAATCAGGGATGTGTGCCCTATGAGGTCAGCTGTTTTAAATGCAGTCGACAGGGGCACCTGGCAAGATGGTGCCCTAATCAACTGGTCTCTTGTGTACATCCAGAACAGTACGGCCAAGGAAAAGTCAGAGTGGAATAGAGAAGGAACTCTCTATCTCCGCTATACCAGACGTCCCACCTGAACCCAAATTAAGATATTCAGCGGAAGTTCCTTTGTACAATGAGTCAGTTTATATCAGCAGCTGGTTGGGGGGTGAATGTTTTGACACTTGTGCAGACTGCGGCTATGGCAGAAGAGGGGTCCCAGATGCAGGTTGAGCCGTATGCTTGCCAAATGTTCAACCAAGTAACCCCTGAAAAGTTAGACCCTTCCTCAGATGCACCCTTTTTGCAAGTAGTAAGCGCCACTCTTCTGGTCAAAACTATTATAAAAAACCCCAGAATTGGTAAGGGGATCGCGTGTTTCCTTGAAAACAGGGACTTCTTAAATGCCCATGTTATAAACAGTCAAGACGCATCTTACTCCAAATGTACTTACTGCAACCTGGTTGTAGCTAAGACTCAAGTCTGTGCCATCATAGATACCGGTGTCCCCATCAATATAGTCTCCACAAAATTGGTGGCCAGGTTGACATTAAAACCAGATGTGGAACACCGGATGGTATATGGCACTGCTGGAGCGGAAAATATGGTCTCTGAGGGAGCATACAGTGCACTTCTGCTGCAGTTTGGTTATATTGTCATGGTAGTTCTAGCTATAGTGTTACCAAATAGCCATTATGATCTGTTAATTGGGACTGCCTTCTTGCAACACTATGGGGCTGTAATTGATATGACAGGCGAGACTTTTGAGATATTGGGTCAGCGAATCCCAATTTACTTCACTTCTAGTGGAGTGCAAACGATCCGGTGCATATGGGGAATATTATTTCTGGCATATAGCATCAGAGTGATTCCTGTGCGTTACCATCAGTTAAAGGGAAAAACTCGGGCACTCCCCCAATAGGTTTATTAATATCAAGGGCTGCCTCTCAGAGCTGCTGGAACTATATCTAATCCATCCAGGCATCAAGTTATAATGAACACTGACTTGGTGATTAAAATTTCAGACGGACTCTATGGAGAGGTTATTAGCCGGTATCAGCAATCAAGATTTGAGCCCCACATGGCCCCAGGCATTATATTAGCAGGGTAAGGGGGGATCAAAGATTTACTTGCAAATCTACAAATGTTACCATTGCAAATCTGACGCCACCAAATAGTGGCATAACTAAACTTAATTTCATTGAGGATGTTCTTTTGGTTCATATATTTGGGTCGCTGGAGGAATTTGGTCTGCCTTTCAACCCACAGCTCAATGTAATGGCAGTTGTATCATGCAATGAATTAATGGGGCTTTCAGAACCACAGTAGGATAGGGCAATCGCTTTATTTAAAAAATATAAAGAGATTTTTGCTGTTGATTACCATGATTTAGGATGTGCGCAGGGGGTGGTTCATAGGCTGGACACTGGAGATCATCCTCCCATCAGGTCAAGGCCAATCCGCTGATTGAGGGTGGTGGAAGAAGTAGTAACCGAGGAAATTGACAAGTTATTAGCGCAAGGGATGATTAACCATTGAAGAGTCCATGGACTTCGCCCATTCTTATAAAAAAGAAAGACGGCACTAACTGCATAGTAATAGACTTTTGAAAGCTCAACAGCATCACCAAAAAGGACTCTATCCCTTACCGTGGATTGATAACGCTTTGGATCAGCTAGGGGGAGTGCAGTTCTTCTCAGCTATGGACCTGATCTCAGGCTACTGGCAAATCGAGTTGCCACCAGCGGAGCAGAAAAAGTGCACTGTTATCACCTCCAAAGGGCTTTTCCAACCAACCTAGATGCCACAAGGGCTGTGTAATGCCACGGCAACATTTCAACGGGCGATGGATACTTTCCTGGGGGACCTAAAACTGTTGTGTGTCCTCGTATACCTTGACAACACTAATGTTTTCTCCCAAACCTTCTCTGAACATCTCAACAATTTAGAAGCTGTATTCCGTCAGCTTGCTGAGGCCAACATCAAGATAAAATTCCGGAAATGCCATTTTTTCAGAGACCAGCTGGAGTACCTGGGGTACGTGGTTGATGCTTAGGATGAGACCTCAACCAGCCAAGGTGGAAGCTATACATAAAATTAATCCACCCAATAGCAAGCAGGATATACAGGTTTTTTTGGGATTGGTCAGATATTACCAGCACTTCATCCCTAACTTCAGCTGTTGTGGGGCCCATTCTTTGAGTTATTAAGAAAGGACACTACGTTCAAATGGGCGGAACGTCAGCAACGCGCTTTTGATATGCTTCAAATGGCATTAACCAGTGCACCAGTGTTACATTATCCCAATTTTGAAAAAGAGTATATTGTTCAGATGGATGCATCTCTTTCCGCTATAGGGCAGTCCTATCCCAAAAAGACTAGGAAGGAGAAGAGCACCCCGTAGCATACTGTAGTCATAGTTTGAACAGCCATGAGCATAATTATACTGTGACTGAGTGGGAGTGCTTGGCGGTGATCTATGCCAATAAGCAATTCAGAGTATATTTGCATGGGGTGAAAATCAAAGTTGTAACGGATCATACCTCACTACGCTGGTACAGAATCTTAAAGAGCTTGAAGGGCGTCTGGCCTGATGGGCTCTTAAATTGCAGGCATACAATTTTGAAATTCTTCATCGACCTGAAGTAAAACACCAGAATTCTGATTGTTTATCAAGATTACCCACGATTGCAGTTACAGCAGAACTGAGTGATATCATGTTAAATAAGATGCTTAGTGGCAAGTACAACGATGAACTGCCTCCAGTCATCAAGGTATTGGATGGGATAAGGGCCAACATGTTTCAGAAGAATGGGGAATGGTATAAGCGGATAGGGGACACTACTGTGAATACCCCAAGACTTTCCGCCCACCCAACTATTATTATGAGTGCACACTGAGTGGTTGGACATGGTGGTTTATGGAAGACCATGGAATTATTGCAGCCTCAGTATTACTGGGAAAGCATGAACTTCGATGTACTTGATACTATCTCCTCCTGTCACCAGTGCCAAGTGGTAAAGCCTTTCGCCAAAAGTCTTCATACCAGTTAAGAAGCCGCACTTCGCCTGGCACACCATTTTGATTGATGTTGTGGGTCCATTACCAACAGGGGCAAACCAGTCCAAATACATCCTGGTAGCAATTAACCACTTGACTAGGTGGGTTGAGGTGTGACCAATACGTGATTTGGGGGCGCTAATGGTGGCCAAGTTTGTTATGGGTGTATAATTCAGCAACAATGTTGTCCCCAGTTCATCCTGACAACGGAACTAATTTCACTTCCCACATTCTTTCAAAGCTTAACAAGTTAATGGCCATCTGAGGGGTTTTGACAACCCCATACCACCCCAAATCTAACGGAATGGTGGAGCGGGTCAATGGGACTTTAGTGGACATACTCCATAAATTAGTAGCAGATTGACCATCAGATTGGAGCTCTCTCTTGTCCACCGCCATCTTTTCTTAAAATTAGTTATAGTTTGCCACAGGGAAAAGCCCATTCCAATTGCTTTATGGATGGCACCCCGCTCTGACCGCCCTCCTATATGCCTGTGTAGAGGATACTGGCGGCTTGGATCTGCAACGCTATTTGACTGTCCTAACAAATACGCTGATTAAATTACAAACAGAAGCATACTTGTTCAGTTTAGCCAAGAGAATCAAAAGCCAGGCTGCCGATCAGGTACAGCAGAGTGACCTAGCACAATTCACAGATGGAGACATGGTCCTATTCCATCATCAACACGGGTTCAGCTGGAAACACAAGCTGGCTAGTATCTGAATTAGGCCATTTAAAGTCATTGAGAAGACAGGTATAGATGAATATACTATTAAGGACCCCTATAGCAGTCAGATCATCAACTGAGTGCATGCGAAGTTCCTCTGGGCATATAAGTGATAGGAGCCTTATCATCCAGTCAAGAAGGGGGTAATGTCACAATTCCAATATTACTGGACAATAAGCCCTAGGTCTCTATGGCAGAATGGATGGATCTGTTGAGATTGATATGAGTAATGGTAATTTGAGCACCATGAAATTAGGCGATATTGGGTTGCTGAAAAAAGCTTAAATTAGTCGTCGTGAGATTAATGAATGAAGAATTGATGTAACCAATGAGATACAGCGAATTGAGTTACTAAGCTGTGAAAGTAGTATCATCTGAAGTCACTACAATATAAGTGAGATGAGACGATCGAGGAGGCTAGGTTGTTAGTAGTTTAGAGTAAGCAGAGACAGCGAGAAGCCGCTGTATCTATTATATCAAATAAAAAAGAGTGTAGGAGCGAGTGCTCCATATTTATTTTAAAGTCTATTCTGTTGTTTTGAGGACAACGATCATAATATTGTTGGTCCTAATTGCTCAGTGGGTCAAACCATGTGCAAAATCTGTTGGAGTATCTTTTGAATACCTCCAATTCTATAATAGAGACTTTTTAAAAATAGATAAATTAAAAATCTACTAATCACTATCAGTTTTATTGCCATGATTAAGAGGATCTGGTGCGATCCCACCTACCATTATCTAACAGGTAAAAGGGATTTATTATGACGGAAAGTAGTTATGAAAAATGATGAAGTCAAAGAAGACTGTGAACGTTGTCAGGATCAGCTCAAGTTGATAGTGGTTTTGCCTTGAAGAGGCCAAAGGCAAGAGGATGAATAAGGATGCTTAGCAGGTTAGCTCAGGATGAGACTGAATATGCAATGTATAAACCTGATGAGAGAATGAGAAGAACTTCTCTGAATAAATATGGAGAGCTTAGTTTTGGGAGTACAGGAGCCAAGGAATCAGATATGAAGAGATGATATCCTCTGAATAAAGTTAATGAATTAAATCCTGAGGTAATACAGGTGAACCAGTTTTTATTGTAATTGAGAATGACTAAAATAATCCTGGCATGTCATAATGCCATGGGAACCACACTAATGAGAGATGGCAGCGAGTAGGAAAAGAAGAAGAGGAGCAATGTTGTCAAGAATGACATGAGATGCGTGGAGTGCAGATCAGACCAAAATTTCACTGAAGTCAAAGATAACTTAGATAACCTATTTGTGACCACGGCCTGAGGTGGCAAACGTTCCAAGTTCATTTTCTGGATAATCTGGACAAGCAGTATAGTGTTAGGATTTTATAACCAACTTCAGACTAATCATATTATAACACAATCTGCTTTGCCTACGTGGTGATTTACCTTAGTGGAAGTGAGTTATAAAAGATAATAAAATATTGTTGGTTGTTATTCCCAATGGAATAATGAAAAAACGCTAGGATTTTATTCCACTAGCTTACATTGTTAGAGTGGGGATGATCCCTAACAATATATATATATGGCTGATTATCAAATTGACTATTGATAATTAGAATTGTATTAGTCAATAAGAGTTTTTCATTAATTTGACTCAGGGATACTGATTAGTTGCTTAAGCGGGAATAATGCTTTTAGTAGCAACTCATGGATTAATCATTTTTGTAACATAACCTGCTGTTAATAGGTAAAAGGTCTTATTCCTAAACAGGTTGCTAGCCTAATTAGGGTAGTCCTCTGAGGTTAATTGAGATTATTGGGATACATTTGTCAATTAAACCAGAAAAGTTAACTTTTGTAGTCAGCGGCAGAATCCAACTAAGTGGATGAAGAAGATTATCGTTGGGTGCGATTTTAGAGGGCTAATCCATCAGCAACAGCTGCCTTTTTTAAAAATAGAGCGTCAATGAAAGATTTGGGCACTGTATTACCCTATAAAATCCCTTGATTTCTTATTTAATAAAAAATAGTAAATTAGTAAAGTATTCAATTGTAAGAAACAATTAAATAGAAAAAATCTATATTATACTCTTAGTATAGAGTAGAAAAGTAGAGGATTCTCTTATATATTTTATCAGTTGCCAAATATTGAGGACAGAGTTGAAGAAGAAGGTTCCCTTGTCAAAGTGGTTATTAGCTACTCCGCCATTTCATGCGTGAAGAGAGGAAGAGTCAGAGTGAGAAGTCCCCTTAGTTCAGAAACACCACTAAGGGATAAAAGGAAGAGCGTTAGCACAAGTCTAGCGTTTAGGACATTACTAAAGTTGATCGTGAAACTCTCAAATAGGACAATAGTCTTCAGAATATTATCAACTCAGTCAATAACTATATCAATTATATTTCAAACACACATCAGAGCATGTGCAGTAGACTTGAGAGCTACAGCGATAAACCTAACTGAAAAGTTTACATAAGGTGCTAATTACAAAGGTAGTTGAGCCACAGCTCATAAGTTTACAGATGGGATTTGAAGTAACTAAAACCAAGGCTCCAAAACACCAAACATGTTAAACTTGAGATGATACTATTTTCATAGTCCACATACAGCTCTGATTTCGCATTATAATAATAAAGTACTCTTGCTTCTTGTTTTGAACATCCTGTTCACTAATGAACTCACCGATGAGAAATTCCTTGACTTTGGCTCAAATTTTGTGAGGTTGAAGATTTCTTCAAGCACCTCCTTTGCTTTACTACTCATAAATCCCGGAACATGGCAGGCTTTATGGTTGTTGACAGCTCCATAAATGCTGATTTTGTGTACCTGAAGGTATGCAGCCACAGTTCCCTCACCAGAAGTGAACTTAGTTTTAAATAAGATTGAGACTAGGATCCTCTTCAGATTCAAATTTGTTGGTCAGGCTATAGACTATCGCTGGTGTATCTGAGCTAATAGTGCTTCTCCCAAAGTAGGTAACAGTTTATAAGGAGAAAGTCATCTGACTTGCATATTGTCCACAACCTGTTACAAGTGATCCAAATATTCAGCATGGATTTACATCTAATAAATTTATATTCAACTTGTATGGTTTCATTATTATACCTCTCTAGGAAAAACCACTTTATTTCCTTCAACTGAGTCAAGTCCAGATCTCTAATACTTTCTTGCACTGGTGGTGATCTAACTTTCTGTATCACTCATCATATGAGCTTTGTGTTGCTTCAACTCTCTAAGCAGATTGTGCATATTTTCTATATCTCTATCTTATAGGAGTACTTTCCATAGCACTTTTATGGTATCATCAAAGTTGGGCTTCGACCTAGGTTATATGTAGCCTACACTTATAGTTTCCAACTTGTCTATTGTTACCATTGCCACTGTTTTTTATATTACTATTTTAAAATTGTTTGATGCTTTCATAGGCTTAAGGCTTGAAAACATTACCATTTTGATTGTCAATTGACCTTTTCTTGGGCTAAGGCCCAAGATCATTATTATTATCAATCGATGTTATATTGGGCCCAAGGCCTAAAATAATTATTATAAATCCATCAATCATTTTTTATCAGGATTAATCCTAAATCATTAATAATTCTATATTTTTAAAGAATAATCAATTTTTTCGCATAAGCTCTGAGCTTTCTACCAAACAAATATTGGATAAATTTCCCCAATTAGTGCTACTGGCCGATGATATAAGAAAAAATACCTGAACCAAATTTAATATCATCTTTAAATTAAGCACAAAGTTATATCATTGTTAAACTATTCTACTCACTTTATTTAAAGCCTTATGCAACCTATTCTACCTTACTATCTGTAGGCTTTTTGATAGAAGATAGTAAATAAATAGATGTGCTACCATTATTGCTCTCATTCTAGCATTCAATGATGAATCCTGATCTAATCCAACACTGAACCTGGTTTAGCTATTACCTCTTATATTACTAAATCTCCTTCAGCCTCACATGTGGTATGCACCTATCCCTCATCATCTGGAATATCTCCCTCATCTATTTTATTCTAAATAATTTTCTGATAATATGTGAAAGTACCATTTATTTTTAAGCTAAACAACTTACCCTTTACTATTATTTAAGTTTATTGAAAATTATCTTAAAAAAATCTGAACCATTTTATTAATAAGTTATGTCTCATCATATCAAGAATTTTAGCCATCATTAATCTTGGCTTTGTGAGTTTTGATGGTCCAACTTTCGTTATAGTTTATTCCACTAGTAAAAAAGGGTGATGTCACAACAATCATAGAAATCTATAGGATCTCTTTAAGCGCCTCCTATAGTGAGCACAAGTTATTGCTAAAGTGGCCCATTTGAGAGGGGGTGCTAATTGAAGGGTTGAGTCACTAAAAACAAATGTAATTAAAAAGGGTGCATCGCCAGGCAATTTGGAGGGTCTTGTTATCTGATTCATGTGACTTATAATCATTTATAAAGCGTTTTCAGAACTAAGGGGTTTAGACTACTTGCCCTTTTATATACAAGGCCAGGAAACCCGAAGTTCTTGGGTTCTGGATTATAAAACTTTACTTTCCTTAGCTGGAAAGTCTCCACTCAGGTTAAAGTTCCTCAAATGGTAAATCCTAACTATTATTTTGTCCCTAAATAATTAGAGATAAGGCAATTTAACTTGACTGGTGAAAAGAGAGTAAAGTATATTTTCTTAGAAAAGGATTATATGGGAGATCAGGGAGTTTTTCTTAGTAAAGCTCTAAGCGTTACAAGCTAATATCTAAACTCATTCACCAATTGGAGATTTTGTGGCAGTTTGTTCAAGTAAAGCATATGGGATTTAATCACCACATAAATGTGTTATGAACTCTATATTAAGGTTTTTGGGAGAGTAATCTTTTTGACCGCATTAATCAGGGATCATCACCAATAATGAGAGGGCTTAAAATTAGTTGAGGTTTATCCACAATAATTGTTTAAGATTACTTATCAGATCAGGTTTGATACCCGTTGTCTGACTCATGAGAATCTTGGATTTGGGCAAAGACCTTACAACGGCCCCCTCTAGATTTTGGCGCAGGGGGGAATGGCTGGAGAAATTGACTGTGTACACAATATCTACGGTGCCCTGAGCGACCTTTAAAATTGAGTGTTCACTACCTCATTTTTAATTAACTTTGTAGGGACCCAACCAAATTGTTCTCAATTTGTTAACACAACCTCTAGATGATAATGGTAGAAAAGGAGAGAATTACTCAGTTGGAAGATGTGCAGATGTTCATGCTTGTTATTAAACTGAATAGTTTCTCTATTAGTGGTGTCAGACAAGTTTGGGAAGCCAGTACCTAAAGTTGGATAATCTCATTGGCAATACATCACATAGTGACTTCAGGGGCTTTGGGGGAGGCTTGGTCAAGCATATCCTGCAATTTAGAAGGCAGCTAGGGATCTCCTCCATACAAATCTTGGAAGGGCTACATCTTATTTATCCAATGATAGCTTAATCTATTGTCCAGATTGCACTAGACAAATATTGGGGCCAATGAAGGAGGTCAGTTGTGACCATCTTTCAGAGAATTGCAGTTAAAGTACCGTTCACCTGCTCTACCATTCCATTAGTTGCAGGATGGTAGAGAGTGGAAAATACCTGAGTGGATCCCAACAATTTGGAGTAATCATTTACCAGCAATAATCAAAAAGTTTGCCCGTTATTGGAGAGAATTATTTTTAGGGCACCCATGCTGGGTGATAATTTAATTATATAAGAATGTAGCGGTAGCTTTTTTTAAAGTGGATGGTATAAATACAGATTCAATCCTTTAGATACGTAATTTACAGCCAGAAGGAGGAATTAATGACCATTAGAGACTTGAGGGAGAGGTCCACAATATCAATGTTAATAGTATGGATGGGTTCACAGGGTGGAACCACTCTATGTTGAGATTGGGGATTAGGTCAAGCTTGACTTTTACATACCAGGAAGGACTCTAATACATATTTTATTAAAAACAAGCATTCTTTCCCAGTAGCATTAAGTTTTATGCCACTGGTAAGTTTTCTAAATTCCTCATGGCCAACTTACTGATGTCCCTCCATATGCATTGGTTTGAGCCAAAGGTTGTACATAGGGTAACCATTTTGGGGCACAAATTTTGTATAGTTGGCCGTTTTTGACTTAAAGATTCGCTAATTTTTTGCTTATTCCTTTTGAATAGTTGGGGTTGTCTTTCCATAATTGCAATTGAGTTAGGAGGTCATAGAGCCAATCTTCGTCAGGGTCAGTTAAAGTTAATATGTGAAGCTGGATAGGTAATCTGCATCTTGGTGGATGGTCCCTGGTTAATAATTAATGGAAAAATCATATTTTTGAAGATTTAACGCCAATTGGGCTAACCTCCCGTCAGGATCTTTCATTTGTTGTAGCCATAACAAGGAAGCATGATTGGTAACTAATGTAAAATAATTCCTATATAAGTAGGGTCAAAAAGTGCTTAATAGCCAGTAGGACTGTCAATCATTTATGT
This sequence comes from Massospora cicadina, assembly GCA_022478985.1. NCBI lineage: Eukaryota > Fungi > Entomophthoromycota > Entomophthoromycetes > Entomophthorales > Entomophthoraceae > Massospora > Massospora cicadina. The sequence goes on along the minus strand of JAKSZP010010133.1, from coordinate 6,367 downwards.
TCCAAAACGCTATAGTTGCATTTGGATCTGGTTAAGGTCTTACTATAGTGGGCGATGGGATGGTCCACTAGGTTTTCATCATGCTGAGATAATATAGCTCCAATAGCTATATTGCTAGCATCAGTAAAAAGTAGAAAAGGTTTATCAAAGTTGGGATGTATAAGTACTGGTGAATGGGAGAGAGCTGTGCATAATAGATCAAAGGCTTGCTGTTGCTCTTCTTTCCATTGGCAGGGTATACCCTTCTTCAAGAGAATGCTCTAGAGGCTCTGAGGTGTCTAAATAATGGGATTAATCTGGCAATAATATACCATCCCAAAAAAATCTGTACGTTTTTTTAGGATTTAGGGGGGACATTTTAGAGATGACCATAACCTTATCATCCCTTGGGTATTATGGCTTTACCTACCTAATGGCCTAAAAAATCTATTTCACTATGTGAGAAGGAGCCTTTTGACGGCTTTAGTTTCAACGAGGCTTGCCATAACCGCTGGAAAACTTGCCTTAGATGATCTATGTAATCAGTAAAAATTCTCAAAAAATGGTAGTTTTGTCAAAATAAACTAGCACACATAACGTTTCAAGTCATCTAAAAGTCCGTCCATGACGCATTGGAAGGTAGCAGGGACGTCACATAACCCCTGAGGCATTTTGGTGGGCTTGAATAACCCTTCACTTGAAATGAGTGCAAATTTATCACGATCTTCTGTTAACCAATCAATTCACCAGTACCCACTGGCGAGATCCATAGCTGAAAAATATTGGGAACCTGACATTAAGCATAAGGAATCATCTATACGCGGTAATAGATAGCTATCTTATCTTGTAATTGAATTGAGGCGGCGATAATCCATGACAACAAAGTGGCCATTATCCTTCTTCCAATAATTGGAGCGGGGAAGCTTATGGTCTTTTAGAAGGCAAATGTAACCTGACCTCCAACAGTTGCATTAACTCTAAGGACACTTGAGATTACTCAGCTTTAGATTTCCTGTATGGATGAGATTTAAACGGAGGGTGATCCTTAGTCTATTGGTGGATTAACCACAACTTTTTTCTGCAGCGACTTGGTCCTGAGAAGAAGTATCTCCATACTTGTAATGGTCGAGTTTGACTCAATTGTTGCATTCTGACTTGGATTCAGATTTTTCAAATATGAGTTGGATCACTTTTAAAATTACTTTTGGTTTTGTCGTTTCAGGCGCTGGGTTGTGCCTCGCCTGAGTTGTAGATTAGGCGTGTGCAAGCCCAATCAATGACTCAGGTAAGGCCCCCAAAGCGCTGCCTTTATAAGGCACGCCTGCCCATTACAAAGTTCACTTTGGAATTTTACCCCTAGCATTCCCTTTCCTGGGGAGCATTGCCAGTTGCTCCTCAGATGAGCTCTGGTTGGCGGGTCGTTTTATTATCCTGAATAAAATAAAGGTTGTTTTGGGGTTTGCATACCTCACCTACCTGTTGGTATTTTCCCCTGTCGAGAAGACTTTTGAGTAGGTTGATTTTGGACCAACTCCACTATAGGACTTGGCATAAACAACCAATAGTAGGTGAATTTTTGGCGCTGTCAGTTCTCTAAACCTCACCCTACTTACTTAGGCTGCTTTGGTTGGTTGTTGTGTGCTGGAGTATTGTAAAATATATGGCAGTCAGAACTGGGGTTTTTCCAATAGTTACAATACTCCTCAAGGAGGTCTTTAACATTCTGGCGCTTGTTAGGGGTGAGATTGTCTCCAATTCTAATCTAGACCAGAGCTATGGCTGGTAGGGGATCAAATCCTAAAGCTTATAAAGAGCCAAAGCAACTCACCCCAGTAATATTTCTCAATGGGAAATAATTTTACATAAGTAATAGAGGCATGTCAAGGGGCTTGCAGTGTTTGAGTTGTTAAATCCCCTAGTAAGATAGAGATATATTTCCCGTAAACAGACCCAAAACACCCAGGCAGGTCAACGCTTCCTTTTAGAAGGGTTTGGATGTCCACTTGGCTCCAAAATTTGATTAGGAGGGGTGAAAATCTTAATACAGTATTTACAATCTCTTGTGAGACAGAGGGTATCTTAATAGGATGGGGCATATAGAGGGATCCCATCTTTGGAGTCCACAGCCTCAGGGGGGGTAACTTAATTTTTCCTCCTAAAACTTGATATTTGATTATGCAAAAGGAGGACGGATATTTGAGGAGGCATGTTTTTTTAAGGCACCTTTACTTATAAATGGGAGTTTGGATATTTATGGAATCTGATATCCTAGTAGGGACAGGTGTTTTTCTTTGTGGTTAATGCTAAAGTTAAACTGCCGCATCAGTTGGACCCTAACAAGCATCCCATAATTATTGGTTCTAAATGTAATAGTAGGGGCAGTAACTAGAAGCTTTCCAAATTAGAGAGGTAAAGCGGAATATGCCCTAATTGACTTAGTTGTCCTATTACCTGCAGTCCCATATTCAGCTTGATGAATATTGTCTGGAGCCATTTTTTATTTTTGGACAAGTTGAAAGCATATAACGTAAATCAGTGATCTGGTGTGAATTATTGCAAAGACTTTAAATTTATGTACAACTATCTCTACTCATACCACTAAAAAGCTTAACTGAGAATTAACAGCTAGTAAACTTTCATTGGGAAATTTGTAGCAAAGCAAGTGGAGGATATTGCCATGGAACATCGATGAATCCCCCCCTTGGGTTGGGACCATCTAGTACAAAAAAAAGGATATTGCCATGGCCAAGCTTGGGGCTGGTCAATGTATCCAAAGGATCTATCTGACAGCGCTTGGATTTCCATAGATGAACTGGCTTTCAATACTTGCTTGGGTAGTCTCCCAATATAAAAAGAAGAAAGCTTGAGATATTTATTTCTTTGGATAGAAAGGGGTACATAAACCCTTGCAGTCGCCGCTAACACAAAGCATCCTATGGTTCTGGTCATAAAACTAGAGCTAGTACAAGGGTCCTGAGGCACTTAATTTTTGTCAGCATAGGCAGCCTCTTGCCCTATACTGACTGATCTTTTGCCAACCTACATTGGAAAATGCGACAAGAGTCTACAGTATGGCTAGTTCTTTTGCAAAAAGTGCATAATAAACAGGCTAGACGACTCAAGGGTGTAACCGCTAGCACTTGGGGCCAAGGTTATATTATAAAAATGAGGGGCCCAGTGGGTTTGAGCAGGTTGGCTGGAATCTCCAGAATGACTTCTTTGATATGGAGGAGAGATGTTTAGTTAGACTTCCCTGTTTTAAGATAAAGTATAATATTAGTATATTTTTAAAACCAAAAACGAAGTAGTGATAGCATCATCTAAAGTAATATTTTATTTCAACAGAACATTTTAGCATCAATGAGAAAATGATTAGCAAACTCACTGATGGTTTTTCTCAATTAAGGCTTATGTCTCTAAAAGTATGTTTTTTGCTGAATAAAGTTAGGTCGCTCCTGAATGTCTGAGGCTAGGTAGTCTTGGCGTCATCCCAAGTCTGGCAATGCATTAGCTGAGGTACCATAAAGTCTTGAGCTATGAGACTTAGATAGTTTGTCTGGTGTTTGAGACGTTGGGTGTTGGTGGCTTTCTCCATAGCACTTTCATAATAAAATAGAAAAGAGAAGATGCTCCCTTCACCTGGGATGTACTTCTCTTTGATTGACAGTTTGAACGTGCCACTGGGTGGGGTTAGTGGCTGAATTTTAGAACTTACACTGGGAGACGTTCCACCTAAAGAGGAACTGATACACTGCAAGATTTGTGAGAGTGAAGGGCGTCCACTTGATTTTGTAAGGTGGTAATATCTTTAATTATTGAGTCTACCCAATTATGAATGGCACAAGGGCCAATTTTTGGTGACAAGAGGGATTAACTGCCAAATTTCACTATAGATCTTGATAGTTGTATCTTAAAATTTGAGTTGGTTTTCACAAAAGTAAAAATTATTTGCTCCATCCCACGCATCATAGCGGATAATTTTTCCAAGTTTAAGGAGTTCCTAATCCAAAGAGGGATCTGACACTGAATCGTTATTGTTCATTGTAATAATATTTGCACTGAGAACTCAGGGTAAACCTGGCAGGAAGCACCAGTTTGTTAGGACTAAGGGGTTTAGACCACTTGTCCTTTTGTGTTTAAATCTAGTAGACCCAAAGTTCCTGGGTGCTGGATTATAAGTGTTGAATCTCGGCGATTTGATATGTACCCGCTAAAGGATTTTTTACACAGGGTTTCCCCCATTGAACAATTAGAACAGTTGATATGATGATTGCTGGTTCCTCAATACACTTGTAAACACTTAATAGTTATATTAAACATGGGAGCAATTCCCCAATCATGTCTTTATTAAAAATATATCTTCAATTTCCTTCCTTCATCCGCTCCTTTTTCTATTTCTTCCTTTCTTCAAATAACTCAAGGCTACTTCTCCAGTCCCCTCGTTTCACTGATATCCCAGCGGCCTCCATTGGTACTGACTCTTCCGCTTAGTTTATTCATGTCGCCATCTTTTTCATTGGTTTTAGCTTATTATTCTTTAATTATTTATCACCTTGATTCGATGCAATCCAAAACCATTTTGTCAAAAGTTGTTGGGATTTTTGCCCATATTCCCAGCCTGCTAGATTACCTGGTGTCACTAGGTAAAATTCCCTAAAGTGAAGTGATCAGAAATCGGTTGACCCAAATTTTGGAGGAACTATGTTTGAGGATTTTAGGATATTCGCCTGGTCATATCCATTAGGGGATCATTCTGGATGAATATCTAATATCTCATCAGGCAGAGCGGCTGACAAAATAGGGGCATCTGATAGTGATTAACTATCAGGTGTAACAATTGAGATCAGTCAGGTTTCATCACCAACTGATTGGGAATGTATGGTGAGCTGAAAGGCGAGTGATGCTGCCTGCAACTAGTGAATTTATTGGTTAATGAAGTGACCTGCCATAATGGGTAAAAAGTCCCATTATCTAGGCAGGTCACTAGCCAATTATGGTTGGTCGCTTGGATCAGGAGGAAAACATTAGGTACAGTTTTCTGACCCTTTCCATTTGAAGTCTTGAGGATGTCCAATAACGGAATCCTAGACAGGATGGGGAAGACCATCGCTGCTGAGATGAGGAAGGGTGATTCAATGGCAACAGCTGCCTTTTCATCAAAGAGGTGTCAACCGAGGGTTAGATGGCCAAATCCCCTATATATTCCTTAGGATTCACTATAATTAAAAATATAGATAAAAACAGATAAAAATTAATACATTAGAACACTATTAGTTTTATTGTAGATTTGGTTATAGTTAGACTATCAGCATCCAGTGTAAAGTTCCATCTCAAGGATATTATTGCAGAAGGCAATAATTGGTAGACTCTCAGGGAGGATACCCCAGTGGTAGAGTATGGACCCTCTGCCACTGCCTCCCAAGTTCAATCCTGGTAATGGACTTTGGGTAGGGGACGATTTTGACTGTGTTGGTTTTGCGCGCCAATGCCCTGAACTGAGATAGCAAATAGCAAAGGCTGTCCACGGAGTTCCTGGCCTATCATATGCTGCGCATGGAGGTTTTCTGCATTTTATCCTCCTTTCCCATTTTCTTCACTTCCCTAATCAGTGCGGTATTGTCCCCAGGTCAACCCACCTCAAATAAAAAAATATTGGTAGACTCTCAGAGAGAAGAGTAGAGATCCAAGTGGGGATCTAGAGATGAAGGGAACCATGACTAAGGGATCACTGCTGACTGTGTGTTAGGCCAAAGGAGACTGTCATCAGAGTATCTTGACAAAGATTGAGTGGACAGTAATATAGGGAATGAATCCCTGTGAGTATGACTATCAAGTATTTAATCGGAAATACTGGCCAAAGCGTTGGGCCTGATAATAGTCTAACTCAACTACAGATAATAGTCTCCATACTATTATCATATAATTTATTCTTTACAACGTGAGGTGCACAAGGAAATTGAACCTGTGCAGTAAAAAGATTACTAGGGTTAACAGCCAATAATCAACTCCTTTAGTACATTTTTACAAGTTGCTGCTCACTACAGGGGGTAGTTTAGTAGAAGAATCTATCAATAATGTCGTACAAAGAAGAGATGCACAAGTTGTGGACTGAGATCGACACAGTGAATCAGAATGCCTTAAACTCTGTGGACCACCAGGAGTTCGTGGCCTTGGAAGAGCGAGTAACCAAGGTAGAGGAAGAAGTTGAAAACGTAGCCAACTTTTGGAACGAGTTACTTGGCAAAGTAAACTCGTTAAAGAGGAAAGAAGGAGACCTCGTTTGAGATGGTCCTATTCCTGAAAATGGAATGTGTAGCAGATCACATTTGTTTGAGAAAGTTTGGTGCAGACATTGAGAAGTTGATGAAAGAGGAAGAGGATTTGAAAG
>JAKSZP010010132.1:0-19690 GCA_022478985.1 Massospora cicadina | reverse complement strand
GAAAGAATTTAATATTACTAAAAATGACAATGCTCAGCTCAAAATCTTGTTTTTGCACATACTCAAGCTATAGGACTACAATTGGTGAGTATCACATTTTGTTGGCCAAATTCAATTCCAAGCACCAACAAGTTGATAAAGGCCCATATTCTCAGTTTCCATAAATGGGGTTTCATGACCAATAGAGAGATTGGCCATCTCTTAAACTTTTAATGGAAGTTATTATTATTTTCCTAACACTTGATACCTTTTCTGGTCTTGCCATTTACTCCTCTTGTAGGCATCCTGGTTTATTAGATATGAGTAATTTAAAGATTATCCTTTTTCAAAGTGGGTTCTTTCTCCAATTTAAATAGTTACATTTTATGAAACTATTGACATTTTTCTTACAGTAAACAATTAAACCTTTGATTTTACTTCTAAATTTTTTCATGCAGAACTCCTTATTTACAGTTAAGAGTGCGTTAGCTGAGTGCCACAATCACTGGGCTCTTCACGGTGGTGTAGCGTTCAATTGGGTTGCTGCAAAGCTCTGCTTTTTTTGGTTTGCGGGAGTGTACCTGCCCTTCCTGAACATACTTGGTGGTTGTGGACCTTTTGAGGCCTTGCCACACATAGTTCTAATTTTCATAAAGATTCTATCAATTGTAATAGGAACAGCCTTTGTTCTTTTTTTCTTGGTGTTTTGTTACTGCATCAGTTTCTACCCAGTGCCTCTGACTAGGTTTTATAGTTTTTGAAAAACTGTCTATGGTTGTAAAGCAAAAGAAGGTTTGAAACGCCTTTATGAAAAAAACAACCTGTGTTCTGTCTCTCATACTTCTTATGGGGGTTTTGCACCCATCCAATTGAGACGTTTGGATAAGTCTACTTTTTGTGAATGTGTTAAGTGGTCCCAAGTCCTAATAAGGCTTTACATCTTTAGATCATCATTGTATTAATGATGTATAATATGTTGGTCAGTGAACACATGGGCAGAGCGGGATTCACTTATTGCCTCAGATCCTATGATTGGCGCTCTTATATGGAAATTCCTTTTCCCAAACAACTGGGCTCATAATTTAGCCTTGATGTTTCATAGAAGACACCACAATAAATCAGGATGTAAAAACACCTATTCTCCTTTAATAATGGAGAATTCTTTTGCTATTATATCTTCCTTTTTCATAAGAACTAGAGGTTTAGTAGGGGTCAGAGGCCGAGATATTAACTAAAGGGTTTGGATACTTGGCTGCAAATTTTTCAACAGCAGCCAGACCTATAAATACTGTCCTGGAATGCCAAACTTTCTATAAAATGGATCCTCCTTCTATTGTCAGGCCTTCACTATCAGGGAAACTTGAGAATTGGTAGGGGTTAGCCCCAAGATTAAATCAATTGTTTCAGTTGTGTACCTAGGGAAGTTTCACCTGCAACAACCCCTTTAGATTTAGCCCTTGGAGAACCTATTTCTCTTTTGGAAATAGCGGCATTTTCTAATGACATGCTTTTGCTCTCAGGGAAATTTGGGGGTAAGCAGGGGTCTACCCTAACGTTTTAGTTATTAATCATCTGTATTCTTTACATTCTGGAGCTCCCCACCACCAGAACAATATAAACCCTCTATAGAAGGGAAAAAATTTTGTTTTTTGGGAATGAATTTTGATGCAAAAACAGCTACTAAATCTTGTTTGGCTCCTTTGCAACTTTAAACTCAGCTTTAACGGATTTATATAGTTTCAAATGTACCTTCTGTAAGCTCTGGCAGGTCCATCTTGGAACCAACTTCTGTTCATCACATTACACTGAGAACCTGAATTTACCCCCACAATGATTTTCCAGGTTCAGGAGGTTTAGAATGCCTTAAGATTACTTATGCCAGTAAGTATGCTGCTGCATAGGGTACTGTGGGGATGTACCTTTAATGGTAAAGGTGGCGGATTATCCTTTGCAATTCATTGATGGAAAACCCTATACTGGTGGCATGATCATTCCTGATGAAGATTCCACTTGGGGTTTAATTCATTATCTACATTAAGTAATAAAAAGGTACTTGAGGTGGGTTGACTTTGGGACTAATATACCACATCAAATATTCTTTTAGCCAGTACAGGTTTCAAAATCATATTGAACAAAACCTGCGCTAGGGTGGAAGCGGAATTACCTTGCCAGGCTAACCACCCCTAAATTAAGTAATGATAATTCTAGTTAGCTTTTTACTCTCTGCGACTCTTTCTTCCCCCTCATGGATTTTAGGACAACTATTTTGGTGGATACCAATTCCTCTGAGAACTTTATTGATCTATACCTGTCTAACTACCTGATATATGCTACTTAACTGGTGGTATAGGTTAAGTAGATGCATCTCAGGGTATTCTCACACTGAAAGTATATGGTCTGTAGATTATCTTGTTGGATAGTACCACCTGTCTGATCGCTTATCAGCAATTAAAAACATTATGCCAGGATTATCATGGGAGTGGAGTGAAGGCAAAAATTTGATATCAAGGTGAATTTGAAGACTATTATCTTGACTTTGTCCTTAAGATGTGGCCAGTAAAATTAATATTTGCCCAAAATTAAAGTTAGCACAATGACAAATCTTTTTGCAATGCCCAAGAAGAATAGGCTTAGTCTTGCGCCTTTGTGAAGCTCAAACAAAAAGCACCCCTACCCCCCGCTTAAATGTTGGAGTCTTAATTTGATACAGCTTTAGAAAATTCCTTACCCAAGCATTCACAGTTTGAGAGTAAATTTTAACCCACATTTGACTTAGTTTATACTTCCACCCCAATATAACCTTTATCTGCGGGAAGAGGCAGCATTAGACGTTTGGATTAAGAACAATTTAAAAAAGGGCATCTTTCAGCGTACCTACCCAGGATGCTCACCACTGCTCTTTGTGAAAAAAGTAGATGGTACTCTAACCTATTGCATAGATTATGGTAGCTTGAGAAAATGTCACCATACCCAATCTGCGTCCTATTCCTATGAAAACATATTTCCCACTACGTAGTTAAATCTAAAGTCTTCTACAAACTGAATTTCTTAGACACTAATAACCATATTCATCTTAAAAAGAAGAAGGAATTGCTCAATGAATTCCATACCAGGAAGGGAACTTTCTTGTTTTGGGTCATGTCATATGGGGTTAACAAAGCGGCTGCATTTTTCGCTGTTGTAATGATGTAGCGTTGTGAGAGTTGTTAGGTGTATGCGCTGGGGCCTATGTGTACCACATCCTGGCTTTCTCCATTGATCAAACATCTTAATGAAACTCACCTATGGCAAGTGGTTGACCATTTGGAAAGCACTAAACCTGACGCTGAAGATCAATAAGTGCGAATACTTCTTTTTCCCAGGTCCCTTATTGGGCAACGTCATGTTTACAAAGGTCATATGATCGCTACAGACAAGAGAAAGCTATTCGTGATTGGCCCACAACAACAAAAAAAAGAAATGAGACGCTTTTTGGGACATGCACCTTTCTTAGGAGTTCATCCTCGGCCTTTCATAGGTCGCTTCACCCTTTTTAAAAGCCAGCGGTCCAAAACCCTTTAGTGGTCTTCTGCGCTGGAGGATGCTTTCCTAGCCATAAAGTGAACTTTTCTTTCTACGTCATTACTTTACCATGCAGATCCAGATAAGGAGTTTCTACTAGCTATCGATGTGCTAATCTTTGATATAGCTTATGGTATGTTTCTTGTGGGAACAGATGGAATGGAGCATCCGGTGGGATAGCTCTCCTGAATGATGTCATTACGTGAGTTAAACTATGAAGTGTATATAAAAGAGCTGTTGGCAGTAGTGAAAGTGTTGACTTACTGGAGTCATAATATACATGGTTCTTTTCAGCCATTTAATGTGCATACTGATCTCTGTACTTTACTGAAATCTTAAGTCCTCATGTGTTAACCCCATGTCAAACTCTCTGGCATGATACTCTTTCCAAGTTTGTGTTCTCCTATGAGTTTACAAAAGGCAAGGAATAAATATTAGCTGATGCCTTATTCCAGAACCCAACCTTACCTCCTGCCCTCAAGGAAGTGGAGCTGTATAACATCTTCCTGGTAATTGATCAGGTAAAACTTTTATTAAGTCACCCACTTCTGATACTAGAGCTCCTGTTTTCGCTTCTCTGGAGATTCTATAAGAGTATGGTAAGTTCTGAAAGGTCGTTTATTACAAACTTTATCTGATGAATATACCTAGGTTCTTGACAAATGAAAATTTAATTTAAGAGGATCTATTAAGGTTACCTTATAAAGGAAGAGATGTTATGGCTCCAGGGAAGATTATAAATTCCTACTGGACCTTATCTCCAGGAAATAATTTAAGGAACCCCATGATGGAATAATCGTGGGCACCCTGGGAAGGCGAAAACCCTGGAGCTTATCCACCGCACATATAACTGAAAGGGCATTTCATCACAGATTTCCAGGTATATTAAGGAGCATCTTGTTTAAAACAGTATAAAGCCAAATCATCAGCCTCTTGCTGGCTTGTTGGTATCTATCTAAAATGCAAAGGGGCATTGCACTTCCCTTTCATATATTCATCGTGGAGCTACCCCTCTCCAAGGGGTATGATACTATAATATAATGTGCGCCAGATTCTCAAGTTTAAACCATTTTATTATATGTACACCATAATAACAGAGGCCCAGATGCCCAGGCTATTCTATTTTCACATTTTTTCACCCTTGGGGTGCCCCAGGAGACTATTAGTGACCATGGGCTACAGTTCACATATATATTCTGGAGGAGTAGCCAGGATCCTCCAGATTCACCTGTTCCATTATACTGCCTCCACCCTCAATCCATTAAGCATAATGGACTAGTAAACCAAGTCTTGGAACAATTTTGAGGCTCTATATGGCAACTGACCATTTAAACTGGGCCTCACATATCGCTTTGCCACAGTATAGTTATAACAACGCTCTTCATCTCTTTTTTGGGTTGTTCTCATTTATTCATCAATTATGTTTATAGCCCCTCCTTTAACATGGAACCTGTTATGGGTCCAAGATGGAAGCCATGGTGAACTTTTCCATTTTCATCAAAAAAGTACATAAGGGTGTAAGCATCAATTAGGACGAGTCTATATAGACTTATAAGGAGAAAGTGGACGGGAAGAGAAGTATAGGGCCAGAGTATAAGGAGAGTGATCTGGAAATGTTGACCGCCATGAATATTTTCATCAAAAAGCCGTGAAAGAAGCTGGGATCAATTAGGATAGGACCTTACTTTATAGTCAACAAGGTGGACATGCCTCATACTAGCTAGTATCCAGAGAAGTTTTGTATCTTTTCTACTTTCCATGAGAGCAAGTTGACCCGGTTTGAGGGGTCTCATCCTGAGAGCAGAGTAATATATTGTGGATGGAGAACCATAGTGGGAGGTGGAGGGGATTGCGGCATCTCGTTGAGTGATAGAAGGCTTAAATAACTGATATTTTGGAAGGGGTTTGATGCCTTAGAGATTATCTAGATTCCAGCTCATAATTGAGCTCATGCTCAGGAGATGATTACCTCTTTCCATGAGAGTTTCCCTTAGCTGCGGGTCCCAAATCCACCTCAATCACAGCCATGAAGTTACCCCGCCCCATAAGAATTTCTCTCTTGCTGATGTCCTAAGGGAGGGGTAGAGCAATGAAACAGGAGATAATGTCAGGTCCCATTACATGATTTCTGTAGTGAATTACCAGGATAAAGAGGAATAAGCTTGGTCATGGGAGTCTAGTTGGCCGCTTCCAAGCCCTCAGATATAACGTGGATAGAAGCTGGGTTAAGTACAATCAGGCCCATGTTATTCCCCAGGAATTTCATGATGGTGTCCAAGATGTTACAACAACTTGGCTGAAGATTTCTTGTTATAGTTGAATGATGACAGTTCATTATGTGATATCTCATAGCTGCGATTTATTTTTTTACTAAATTATAATACTACTAAAGATAGCAATGTTCAGCTGGTATAAAAGTTTTGAGTTTGCTAATACTCAAGCTATATAACTACTATTGGTGGTAGTCTTATTTTATTGCATAGATTCAATATTAAGCCCAGACAAGTTGATTGAGGACCATATTCCCAGGATTCCTTAAAGTAGGTTCTCTTAAATAATCTCTCTGTTGTTCATCTCTTACAAATTTATAATAAAATTATTATCCTTTTTCCTACCACATGATACCTTTTTCTGGCCTTTCCATTTGCCTCCGCCTGGGGGCAGCCCAGCAATATGTATAAGTTATACAAAGATTATCCTTTTTCAAAGTGGGGCTCTTTTCCCAATTTTAATTGTATTTTTATGAAGGTTTATAGAAAGTTTCTTACAGTTTATTTTTTCCAAGGTAACGTTGGTCATAGGGTGTTAGAGTATAGACAATAACACTCATATAATTATTATTTTTATGAACTTATAAATCATTTAAGATGCAAAGCTAGTTTTATTACCCCTAAAAACTTTTGGGTTTCTATACCAATAAGTTAATTTATCCAGAATAAACTTAGCATTGGTCATAGCACCCAACTCTTTAGCTGCTTTGTTTCCATTCATGTCACAAAAGCTGACAGTGGGCTCCACTAGTGTTAGTCCAACCAGTATGAAGGCTGGTTGCCCTTTGCCGTTTCACCTTCATAGGCGTACCAACCCCATTGGAGCTCGCGTCCAACCCAACAACACAGCATAACAAATATTTCACCTTATCCTGAGAGCCTGTGGTGTGCCCCAGTGAGTCCTGCCCCCATCCTGGGTGGCCAAGGCACTCAAATGCTGCACCCCACAGGGTTAACCGCCAGCAGCGCCATTGGTGGCTGGTTAACCAGGTTCCAGCCTGTTCCTTCTAGAGGTTGGTATTGGAGCTGGCAGCGTCGGCCACTCCAGGCGCATCACCTCATGCCAACGTCAGGGATCTCTAGTCCCATTTCTCTTTAATCTAGCAGCTAACTACTAACAATCAAAAGTAAATAGGCGAAAGAGAGAAGTTTATTTGGAGGGAATGAATGACTAATTATACCATATGCTACTACACCTATTAAACACTTAGGCCATCTAAGCTGGCACTTTCTATAAATCTCAGTCATTGATGGTAACGATTCCCTCCCAATCCACTTGTCTTGTTCACTTAAATTAAATTAATTTAACTATCATCAGCACATGTCACCAGTAAATTGCTAATAATTTATTAAATATAATTGAAGCTTTGAGCATTCTTTCCATGAGTTGCCAACACTCCAAATTAGCAGTGGAACCATTTTTGGACGCTTGACAATGGATATATCAGCTTTCCACTAGAAATTCCCCCAATCAACCTTCAAATGGTCAATTGGCGGTAAATGCAGATTCCGCCAAACCTAAATTCAAAATATAATATAACTTAAATAGTATCAGATTAGGAAATTAGCCAGCAATTACACCTGATTAACTGACACCACCTAATTCTGATACTTTTGGAAGGTTCAGTCTGTTTAATTTCTTGACATATAGAATAAACTAAACAAAAGTGAATCTATCCTGGAGTTCACAAAACAATTAAAACTAGCTTCTCAGACCCTGATCACGGAAAATCAGATCACCTTAGATGCTAGTACCACTGCCCTTTCAGCTTTCAAGTCTATGTTCTATGCCTAACTTTACCTCAAGAATGCCATATATAATACCACCCCTTTATTACTTATTAGGAAAGTTACTCTGTAATCTCTTCTATTATTTTTAGAATCTTGCTTTCTCAATAAGAGCCTAAAACTCTCCCCATATCCTTATGGTAGCTTCACCTGAAGCTAAAAATAAGAAAAATTACAGTGTCTACTTTAAGCTCACTAATCAAACCATGCAAAAATTTCTCTAGAAGTAACCAAAAATAAGGCAACTAATCATTTTTTATCTTAGGGAAGTAGTCTCGCTATGATAAAGAAATCTCATGTGATTCAAATTACCAATTACTGATTAATACATCTAGCTATATGTGCTGTCTGCTCCAGTGAGAGCTGAAGTAACTATCTCTATTTATAGCAATAAAGAATTTGATCTATTGAACTTTTATTTTGGCCCATTTCTAGGTTAACTATAGTTTGTCATTAAAATTATGATAGCCAGGCTTTAACCAATAAAACACTTAATTGAAAAACTTTCTAAATGTTGAGAACGAAAACCTCAGATTTTCCCATTGGAATTTCAAACTGATAGACTATTGGCCGTGTACCTAAATTCAGATCTTAAGTGAATTGAGTATAGGTGATAGTCCACAAAGTCAAGGTTCTATTTACTGTAGATACCAGCTCTCTAGTCTTCATAAGTTCCTTCAAACATTTACTCAGTATAACTTACTTGGGGTAAGCTGACCAGGGATTGTCTTTACTAATACTCAAAAGAGCTGAACTATAACTAACCTAATGTTTGAAACAATATGAATGGATTAATCAAATGACACAAAAAAACAAAAAAAGAAACCCAAGTCAGAAGCAGTAAACTTATACCCAACCATGGTGAGGGTAAAGGGAGATTAGGAGGGTCTTTATTTTCATTGGGGTGAACAGGTTCTGATAAAGATCTAAGATCAAGGGTAGGGTGCATATTTAAATGGGAATTGAGGTACCAAAGTGGGATTTGCAACTCGTTTTTCTACTAAAAGGAGGGGGATTATAATCTCAGAGAGGACTTTCTAAGCCTCAATGTGGACTTTTGGATGGTGGCAAAGTAGCCACATCATATCAAGTATGGGTCTTTGGACCAAAATTATTCAACTGCGAAAATTTTCTGAACTTACTTACTGGAACCTTATTGGAAGAAAAAGTACTCTTTTTAATGTTTGGGGTGCATGGTGATGGGAAAATAGGATGTGGCAGGCCCTCAGACGGACCACGACTGAATTTGAAATAACTTTTATGGAGGCGCAACACTCATGTGAG
Organism: Massospora cicadina; assembly: GCA_022478985.1. Classification (NCBI taxonomy): domain Eukaryota; kingdom Fungi; phylum Entomophthoromycota; class Entomophthoromycetes; order Entomophthorales; family Entomophthoraceae; genus Massospora; species Massospora cicadina. The sequence continues at coordinate 10,808 of JAKSZP010010132.1, read as the reverse complement.
CAACTGCGTCTTCAAATAGTTGGGGGTCACTTAGAATAGGTCAGTATTAGGGTGAGGCGCATAATGTCAAGAAGGGAACTGGGCTGCATAATAGTATCTATGGCACAACCTAAGTACAATATTCTTAACCAATTTAGGACTTGACTACCTGATTCATTGAATTCTTCCAAATAATCTCCTTAATTTTGGTTGTTTATGATTGAATGATCAATATATGGATGATTGGGGTGTTTGACTATGTGTAAATTTTGTAATTTACTGTGATCCAATCATGCCCCTGATTGGGTAATTTAGGAAAAGCTTTTGGGTGAGAGTTCTCTTGATTGTTTTGGTGCGGAAGAAGCTGAGGACACGCCTTAGGGGTGAGAATAGGGAGGATTGTGCCACATTTAAAGATAGTAATTGGGTCAGCGATGGGGTCATCATGAGAGGAGTCAGGTGTGGAGGCTTCTTCTTGGGTGATGAAGGGGAAGAAACATCCTGAATGATACAATTGAAATAGCGATGAAGATAGTGCGCCCTCCTTCAACGTGGGCCCAGAAAGGTTGATCTGAGGCAAAAGTAATATTAATGCGAGGGGTAATTTAGAAGGATTTCTTTGTTATATAAATGCAAATTGTTAAAAAGTGTGAGGGCCTGAAACTTGAGTGGCCCTATAGAGAATTACAAGTGTAAAGATGGGATTAAAGCCATATACAGATAATACAATGATTAGCTTCTTTTGAAATAAGTTAGTATGAGGTGGGTTTGGATGCATTCAAACTGAACCACAAGTTTGATATAATCAGGAAACTGAGTATAAGTGGTTGAAAGGAAGTAACCCTGGAATACTAATTAAATAGTAGCTGCAATTGCATCCTTAGGATCACAAGTGAAGTTGAGGTGATATACCCCTTGTAGGATGGAAGTTAATAAAGCCTGCAGGCTATATAAGCGCCTGGGTTAATTTGATTATACGTTAAATTTCACAAAAACTTTAACATATTCAACCAGAAGGCCAGATTGTATATCGCTCTGGGAAAGCAGAAGGGACACTGAAGCTCTGCCTGAGATAGTGCAAGGTAGAGAGCAAGATACTTGTGAAGAACAAATAACCTGGAGAGTTGGGAGGACTGGACGAACCAGTCGCAAACATGGTTTCCTGTTGGGCAGAAAACACTATGTGGGTTCTACTGAAACCTCATACTGGAGCATCAGGCTTGGAGCCACAAACATTATATTGGAAAAGTGAGGTGGTTGCTCAGAGCTGTATATATTTAACTTTAAAGTAAAATCTCAAAAAAAGCTGTAATAAAAGAAGATAAGTCCGTCAAAAGCTTATTCTTTTTTGTAGAAAAACGAAACTGTTTTTATCATAATACCATATATGGATCTAAAAACTTTATTTCCTGTAATGATAACATTAGTTACTATGATTCAATACCAACAGCAATTTTTGATAACCACGCAGGAGAGATGGGCATATACAACAAATACCAATTAATCTGGGCAAAAGCTGTAACAGGTAATGGACAAAACGGTGCAGTGAAGGGCAAGAAAAACCCTGAAGGGGAACAGGAAACATGTCCGCCAAAAAAAACCACAAACTGAGGCACCTCCCGGGTTTGTGGAGTTTGCTATGAAACATAGCAATATATGGAAATCCAATATAACCAACCCCTTTTTAAAGGTAAAGCATGGACTCTGACTCTACCTAGGGGTAAATCTCCAAATCGTGGGAGAAAGTGTGCGAGGCACAGGCTTCCCTCTTCCCCTACGCGGTGTACATTAACATGGAAATGGTCCCATGCAGTTGGGTTGCTTTGGGATTTTAGACTGAAGAAGATGCAGACACCACAACAAAAGTATGCATTCAAGCTTTTCTCCCCGAGGGCAAACAAATTGTGCGCACCATTTGCACCAGATGGAACAAAGCAAACACTTTGTTCTTCTCCTTTAACTCACTCCCCACCAACCTCCCCACAAGCAAATTGAGGATGATCTCTAAGCTGGACTTAAACACTACAGAGAAATTAAACAGTTCAAAATTACAATAATTTCAACTGATGCCAAACCTGTGCATAGGAAAGGCAATTGCCCTGATCCACCATATTCCCAGGGTGGCTGCGGACCTCACAAGAATCCCTCATACATCACAGTTTCACCTCCCAGACAGGAAGGTGTCAGAGCCAATCTGCATCACACTGGAATGCACACCACCTATCTTTAACCACTGCACCACATTGGGGTAAAATGAACATGCATGCCCCATGAAGGAGGGAATTATGGCCCCAGAATTCTGCGATGACGCCATGGACAAAAATAGAGTAGAATTTGGCAAAATGATTGATGCTAACCACGCCTTCCAATGGGGAAAGGGCACTACCTCATCATAGACCCAGTAACACCCAAAGCACACAAAATGCTGCAGAAGGCCCACAAGTGGGAAGCAGCCAAGTCTGCATCACTCGTGGCCTCTGCCATTGACCCCAGTAAAATTCAGGAAAATACTGAGGAAATCAGCTGAGACAACCAATCAGAACAGACCGCACAAGCTAAGGAGAACATGGAGGAAATTATCTGAACCACCCAATCAGAGCAGTAAGCCCAAAATAAAAATTTTTCTCAACAATGTGACATAATTACCAAATGGTATCAATTAAACAAACTTGGCAGAACAATTCTGCTCCACTATGGGCCAAAAACCGGGACCCAATTCTCCAAATTCGCACCCCAAACTACAGAAACAAATCACGCACTGCACTGGACCAGTATGAGTCATGAGAGGGAGAATCTTCCATAAATTCTAAAAACAGCAATATTCACAAGAAATCGACACAGGGTATGGAATCAAACGATGTCTCAGATTATACTGGCCCAATAACACAAAACAGGGCTAGCAAAAAGGGCGTTGGGTGTGGGCTGGGCAGCCCTCCCAACTGCTCCTGAGGTGCTGTGGGCACCTTAGTGACAATAGGTATGCTAAGCATTGCAGGAGCCAGGTATCATGCATCCCAAGCTAAAAAGCTGGACTTCCTGCAAAAACTCCCTGTAGTATCTTGGCCATCCAAGAAACCCACTGCATAAAGCGGAAGAGGGATCATGGTCAGTCAGGGTCTCACCATCCTATTGAAATGGATGACACACTTTGGGGTAGTTGTCCAAAATAACAAAACACTTAAAATCACAAACACCTCCTCATAACTGCATGGTTGCATCCTAGTTGCAATGCTAATAAACCAAGAGGACACAATAACAATAGAAAGCATCTATGCACCGTGCACCATAGCTGAGAGGAAAAAAATTCTTGAAACCATCCCAACACTCGCCATACCGCCAGATACCATACTATTGGGCTACTTTAAATGCTGGGATAACCACAACACAGACTGATGGCCTAAACCCAGGGGATACACTCCAGGGCACATCAAGTTTCATGTAATGAAGGCATCCCTAGGACTCCATGATACCCTCCACCCTGTGTCACAACTCCTCTCCAACTGACCCGTCCCAACATATGTGAGGGTACAATTACCTCAATGAGTTGCATCGACTACATCCTTGCGTTGTAAACCCACCAATTGAACCTCTCCAACTTTGCAACAAAAAATCAATTTCTTGACCATTGACTCATTTTGGTGAAGCTCTCACCAACTCAAACTCCAACACAGGCGTCAACCTGGAGGAAGCTACACCCAGAAAACATAAGATTTCCCAAAATACCTGACTGGGTTGAACATGAGGCCATGAACTCAGAATTCATAACCTCATTTGTATAAGATCATATCAAAACCTGGGTAAATTTTAAAACTAAACTAATAAATAAAGCTTGTTACATTGCCTTGAATAAGTACACCTCTGACACAGCCACAATCAGGCGCATCATGGCAGAACTGGACCCCTTGAACACAATGCTCAAAGTCTGGCTACAGCCTCAACTGTGGGAACAAATGGGCGGAAATATCCGCCCACCTAAACGCCCTCATTTATGAACACCAGCACAGAATCAAATTATCAAGAGAAGATAAGTTCATAAACGAAGGATAAACCTGATTGACGTACTTCTTCCACCAATTTCACTCCCATGGCAATAAGCCCACATGCACACAGGTCTGCAAAGTTGAAAGCATTGTAACAACTGACCCAATGGAGGTCAAAACGTAAGTACACTGGTAATACACTGAACTATATCACAATACCCCAACTAAACCCCAAAAAGTTAAAAATTTTATACACACCGCCAGAACACAAAGCAAACCGCCGGACTACAACCTCCTAAACATAATAACAAAGGAGGAACTCTGGGACACAGTCTGAGGTGCACTTATAGTAATTGCCCAGGGCCTGATCGGATATCCTACGAATTTTACAAGAAATACTTCAAGTAAATTACCCCCTCCTCTTAGCATCAATGAATCAGTGCCTGCTGGAGACACGCCTCCTGTCTGGCGGCCAGGACTCTTATGTCATAACCCTGTTCAAAATGGGTTACAAACTGGACCTGGCCAACTGGCGCCCAATTGCACTCTCTAACTCTGATACAAAACTACTTACAAAAACTTTTAGCAACCATATTAGGAACAATAGCCTCCAATATCCTGTCACCCTAATCAATATGGGTGTATACCAGGGCGTTCAATCTGGACCAATATATTCTCAGACACTAACATAAGCCAGTCCAAAGCATCTGGAGCCCTGTTATTCATAGACCAGGAGAAGGCATATGACTGCGTTAGCTGGCCGTACCTGAAGGAATGCCTGAGCGCCTTCAAACTCTAACCCAGATTCATAAACTGGGCAATGCTCCTTGCAGAATCAGCATCCATGGCTGTATGCTGCCCTGGATTTCTAACCAACAAGATCACACCACGCTGAGGGCTCAAACAAGGGGACCCACTCAGCCCGCTGCTTTATAACTTCAGCTTTAATCCACTCCTTTAAGTTGCTGACTCACGCCTTGTGGGCATAACTGCACAAGGCCAGTCACCAGTCAAGATACTAGTCTTTGCGGATGACTGCATAAGTGGTATAGCTAACAATAATGAAGCCCACCATCTAGAAAGCACATTAGAGGAACCTTCCATTGTAAGCAATGCGTCGCTCAACAAAAGGAAAATGAAAATAATTCTCCTTGGAAAGTACACTAACAATTGGGCTACAATACCCAAACTTCACAGCCCCCCATGAAGGAACAACCCTCTCATCCTTTTCATCGCATCAACTCCTACAAATAACCCCGTCCACCACCTTGGGATATGGCTGGTGACAGGGTGTACGCCAACGAGACAGTTGAGAACAACCTACGACAGCAGATGTCCAACCATGTCATCTCCCTTAATGTAAGATCCTAGGATTAATGGGTCAGAGTAACCGTTACCAACGCTCTCATCCTCCTGTTGCTGTGGTTCCCCGCAAACACAATATCCTTCTCACCTACTTTTATGTCCTCATCCGCGCGCTTATCCAAGGATGGCTGTGGCCTGGGATCTGGACACCTGTACAGGTGAAAACACTCTTTGGCCCACGCTCCAGTAGAGGCATGGGCCTAATAGACTTTGAAGTCCACACCAAACGTATATTATGGGCACCTGGATAAAGGAAGTCCTAGACCCAGAACTCCCGCAACAACACTGGTTCAGAGCGGTGAAGGCCAACTTTGCACAGGCGTTGAAACTATCCAACCCACACAACCCTTCCATCCTGCTCACATACCTTCCAAACTACCCATCGCAGAAGGACCTCATGGAACCCCACACTTCAAACGCCTCCTCCGCATAATTTGGCACATGGGGTGGTCCATCACACTCACAAGCACTAGTCAGGGAAGGGGCAGGCCCAGAGCCCACTTCACACTAAGGAACCCAGAGGACAACCCCCAGAAGGACACACATGATGTGACCCCAGTCATTGCAAGAATCGACTACCTGGATGCTTCAGACATCTCATATGATCTCACAACACAGAAGACAATATGGGGCTAACACATCATCCGCTCCTCCAACCAAGGGTAAGAGCTAACACATGGCGTTGCCCCAGAAGAACCTACAGAACAGCATATCGCTCCAACTCTCTTATTGCAGAGTGCACAAAAGTTTGGAGGTGACGGCACCCTATACCACCGCCTTGAAGATGCCCCCATCTAGAGCCAAATGACGGGAAGTTGCACGCCTGCTAAGGATCCAAAAAACCAGCAATTATCAATCTCCAGGAGCTCCTTGCACTCCAACTCGAATCCCCAATACCACCTACCTTCCACTCCCTAATGGCAACCATTGCAATGTGGACAATCCACACCATAGCCTTGACGCTTTCAAGGGAACCATACTAACCATATGTTGGATAATCAGCAGATTTCACCTACACCTACTGGAAAACTTCCAAGCCTGGTTATACGGATACATGAAGCTGAGGCAACAATGGCTCGTTGAACATGGTTCACAGTCTGGTTTCTCACATAGATCCCTTCCTCCATAACTGCTCCATAACAGGGGAAACCACCTTGGTATAGCAAACAACCCTCCATACTTGGTGGTATCAGCTGGCAACAGGGGTGGCTCATCTACTCTGGGGTGCCTAATTTAGTTCACTTCGCCTCCCCCTATCCCACTATGTATTTCAGCATTGCCCGTCTCCTGGTTGGCTTACCTTGGTTAAATAAAAACATATATGGATCTTCAATATATCAATACACTAATTTGAATGAGCTTACTTTACCTTGCCCTTTTGATTTGTAAAAATTTAATATAACTTACCCTTGAATAATCCTAGAAAATATTAGTTATGTAATATTTATTGAGATCCAAATCATTGGAAATTACTTTTATTAGCAGTTAAGTGGAACAGTACCTCTCCTTTCTAGGATACCAAGATTTGGTAATATTTGATTCCCACAAGATTAAAAAGCCTAAAGAAGCGTTCATTTAAAATTAATTTTAACTATATGTCATGTACAAAAGGTTTAAAAAGTATTCTGCATAACAATTAATAGATACATAATTGTTTTAGATTTGGTTTATACTTTAAAAATATCTCCCTTATTACTAGAACATATTTTCCAATAATACTCTGAAGACATTAATTCATCTCTGTAGTGATTCTCTGGAATTCTTGAAAAGCACGCTGTATACTTGCAACCACCTCTTCATATAAAAAATCGCTCTCCTGAGTGGAAGTGCTTTGGTTTCATAAATAAATGAAAGTCAGAGGGATCCAGTTCTGGGGGAATAGGATGGATGCTTGAGCTTTTCAATGTACAGACTATAAGTTTTACTATTGCCAAAACTATTTTGTAGTCAAGTGTATTAATGTTGTATAGGAAGGTTATTTTTCTCTAATCCATTTTTTCTAGTATTTTTTACAACTTAGGTTAAAATTAGAATAGTTTTCTATGTTTTTGATTTACCCTTTTCTAGGTAATCAATTAACAAAATTCCCTAAGCAACCCAAAAAAACAAAGCTATGCCCTTTCTATCTAATAAGACTAACATTTCTATCCTTAGCGCTAAGCATCTAATTTTTTTCCATTGTTTTGACTGCTGTTTAAATTCTGGTATGCAATGCTGAGCCCACGTACCATCTTTAATAATAAATAGACTCACAAAATAAGTTTTCTTCATGTAAAAACGCTTATAACACTGCTAAAAGAATTTCAAGAGAATGCGCTCTTGATTTCCTGTAACCATGTGTGGCACACACATTATGTAAAGCTTTTAAATATATTTATTCTAGGAACACACCAGTTATAAAATTGGCAATATAGTTAATATACACCATAAGGTGTGCATAGGGTTAGGCCTACTGAGTAATGGAATGACTATATTGGATTGCTGGTCCCTGAGATAAATGTATTAACTTTGATAATAACACAAAGCAATAGCTTTAGTGACACAATTTAATTTTTCTAATATAAATAACGGATTCCTTCTGCTCACAGTCCCTTCTTCTTACTAAAATCCCCTCCCTCTAGTCTTCTTATCATGCTTATATATTTATGACTTCAATTAATCCTAACCCTTTTACTTAGGCTATTCTTTTCTGTTGTTTTCTAATTGGTTTATTTTTGTAACTGAGAGGCTCCAGCAGAGTCTATTAATCTTGAATTCGCCATCGTCTTATTGCCTTAATTTGAGGTGATCTAATAAATCCTTCCTGAGTTTTGTATCGCATTATTTCCTTATTTTTGAGATGATCTAATAATTATTCTATTAGTTGGTTTTGGCCAATATTAACCAATCTACCGCAGCTATTTGGGGTTTATTGTCCAGTCATATCGATTTCTCAACGTTACCCCCCTTGGCTGGACAAAAAGTCTCCTATTGCTTATACATCTGAAGGTTTTTGCGTACACATAATTAACAATTCAACCTAAGGGGTCCTAGATAGTGTAGATGTTGACACACATTTTCTTTTTTATTTTAATTGACCAATCCAGAGTTGGCCAACTTATTTTTTTGACCAAACCTGTGATGGTCATAAAATAAAACCATTACTCTTTCTTTGAACTGGGCTATCCTGCAACGCCATACCTGATCAATGGACTGTTTCTTTTCTTTTTGAAAATTGAAAGAGTACGCTTCAGTTTGCAGCATGATTAAAGTAATTAATAGCTTGGTCAAGCATTGTTGTGGATTTACTTAACCAGTATCTTCTACACAGGCATATAGCAGTGCAGGTAGAGCTGGGTGCCATCCATATAGTAATTAGATGGGACTATTCCCTGTTGCAGAGTGATAACTAATGTTATAGGAAAAGATGGCGTAAAAGGAGAGAATTCCAATCTTAAGATCAATCCATTACCAATTTTGGGATTAGTTTCACCAAGGTTCCATTAACTCATTCAACCATATCGTTGGATTTGGGGTTATATGAGGTCACCAAAACCCCACAGATAGCCATCAGCTCATTTAACTTCAAAATGATGTGAGAGGTAAAGTTGGTTCCATTACCAGTAAGGATGAACTGAGTGCATCCTTGCCGCTAGATTATAATTCCATAGAAAATGGCCACTGTAACCAGCTTAAAATCCTGTAACACCTCTTCTTTGACCCACCTGGTCAAGTGGTTGAACGTCACCAGAATGTTTTAAAACAGTTTTCTTCCATCAGCAGGGGCCCCAAGGCTTCAATGGAAATTGTAGGACAGACAAAATGAAGTTTCACTAACTGTTATGAGGTCTTCTGGCGGATGGCTTTTCCACTTGACACTGGTAACAGCAGGAACTTGTCTCAATCACATTAAAGTGTATTCACTCCCAATAATACTGAGGGGGACATATCTAGTGTCTTGCATAATCTGACATGTCCTACTGCCTTATGTGCGCTCATAATAGTACTTAGCCATGCTGAGGGTCTCAGGAAGTTCACTGTAAAATCTCCGATACATTTATACAACTCACCATTCCATTGGAAGGTATTAGCTCGAATCTCATTTAACGCCTTTTAAACAAGAGGTGGTTCAACATTGTACCTTCGCTAAGCATTTTGTCATACATTGCATTGCTTAGATCCACCATAATGGAAATCGTTGGTAACCTCAATAAACAATATGCATTCTTGTGATTTTCTCCAGGTCAGTGAAGAATTCTAAAGACACAAGCCTGCATTTTGAGAGCACATCATGCACACGCGCTTCAGGATTTTTGAGATTCTGTAACCAGCGTAATGAAGCATGATTTTTAATGCTTTAAACTTTACTTCTTGCAAGTACATCCTAAATTGCTTATAAGTGTAGATCACCGTTGCGCTTCCGCTTGGTCACAGTATAATTACATTTGTAGCAGTTCAGGCTCTGACTGCTGCATGCAACAGGGTGCTCCTCCCTTTCATCGTCCTTTTGGGATAGAACCGCCCCAACAGCGGAAAGAGAAGCATCCTTATAAACAAGTACTCTTTATCAAAATTTGGGTAGCATAGCACCGGCTCACTGATTAACATCATCCAAAGTGTGTCAAAGGAGCATTGTCAGTGTTCCATTTGAATACTCATCTTTTTTTAGTAGCTCAAATAGCGGGCCCCCAATACAACCAAAATTGGGTGTGAAGCGCTGGTAGTAAACAACCAATCCCAAAGATACCTTTATGTTGCACTTACTGTTTAATGGAGTCATTTTCTGGATAGCCGCCACCTTGGCTGGCTGATGTTTTAGCCCCTTTGCGTATACCACAAACCCTATGTATTCCAGCTGGTCTTTGAAGAAGTGGCATTTATGGGGATTAATCTTGATGTTGGCCTCAGCAAGCCGGCGGAATAACTCCTCTATATGGTATGATACTCAGAAGACATTTAAGAAAAAAATTGAGATTGTCATGGTACATGAGTCTTATGTATTGGCGTTATCGTTGAGATATGCCATAATCAATATTGCACAGTGTTCAACCCACTGAGCAATAGAGCCAACAATATGATTATCGTTGTCCTCAGAACAACAGAAATAAACTTATTAATAATATGGAGAACTTTCCCCCAGTATACTTCCTTATTTATTACAATAAACATAGCTGATCCTAGCTGTTTTGATCGCCCTAAACTAATAACAACCCCCCTTCTTAATCATCTCCTCTAGCTTGTATCATAGTGATTTCAGATGATCCTGCTTTCATGGCTTAGTAATTCACTTCGCCGTATCTCATTGGTTCCACCAATTCTTTATAAGTTTTCTTGATCGCCTAATTCGAGGTGATTCCTTAACAACCCATTATTGCCTTATTTTGAGGCGCTCAAATTACCATAACTCATATCAAACTTGACGAATTCCATCTGTTCCGCAATAATGACTTATGGTATTATCATCCAGTCATACCAGAATCACGACATTACCCCCTCATTGACTGG